>JASTWL010000738.1:0-17500 GCA_035220575.1 Temnothorax rugatulus | reverse complement strand
GGAGGGAGGATCCCGGCACCGGCATGGAGGCACGACTCGCCACCATGCTGGTGACGTGTGTCGAAGAAAAGGTAGATAAGATGGGGAAAGCGCTCTTCAAGGTTGTGAACGAAGCACTTTCCCAGACAGGGGGCAGGAGGAGTGAAGGGAGCAATAAAGCTTCCCCCCTCCCCCCAAAGGAGAGTCTGTCGTCCCGGAGAGAAATCCCGGGAAGAAGAAGAAAGGAGGGAAGCTCGCGGCACAGAAGCAGCCGGCACCGCCCGCTCCCACGGTGACCGGGGACAAAACGCCCTGGTCCCAGGTACTGGGGCGGAAGGCCGGCTCCCCCCTGTTCCCGCTCCCACGGGGAAGGCGCAAGGAGCGCCCCCTCGGGTACCGGGGAAGGGGGGAGCGCAGGCAGCTGCCAAGTCCAAGGATGAAGAAGAGTGGACATTGGTCGGCAAGAGGAAAAGGAAAGGTAGCCAGGCCCGGGCCCAACCATCGAACCAACCGAAGGCCAAGCCGGCCAAGGGTAAGACAACGGGGAAGCCCGAACAAGAAGAGAAACAAGGAGGCAGCGGTGGCAAGGGGAGTCAGCCACCCCCTCAGCAGCAGGCCAAGAAGGCGAAGAGGAGAGTACCACGCTGTGAGCACCGCTGCTGTGACCCTCACCTGCCCTGAAGGCGAATACGCCGAATAGATGGGCATGGTGAGGAGGCGCGTGGTCCTGGGAGATCTTGGAATCACCAAACCTCCCAACATCAGGAGGACCGCGACGGGGGCCTTGAGCCTCGAAATCTCTGGTCAGGGTAGCGCCGAGAAGGCCGACGCCCTGGCCAGTAAGATGGCCGAGGCCCTCGCCGATAAGGAGGGGGTGAGGGTCGGCCGTCCCACAATGACGGCCGACCTCAGGCTCAGTAACGTGGAGCCCTCGGTCACTGAGACCGAGGTCCAAGAAACGCTGGCAGCCAAGGGGAACGTGGGGGTCACCGCGATTGCGGTGGGGCCGTTCCGGGAGACAACGGGTGGGCAACGCACGGTGGTCGTGAAGTGCCCGTTAGCCGTGGCGATTGCCCTCGATAAGGAGGGAAAAGTAGCGCTGGGGTGGTCTCTAGCAAAGGTGACGATGCTAGAAAAAAGGCCGCTCCAGTGCTACAAGTGTTTAGAACTGGGGCACACCCGTGCGACCTGCCGAAACGAGGCGGATCGCACGGGGATGTGTTACAGGTGCGGAGGGGATGATCATCCGGTGCGCGAGTGTCAGGCGCTGGTGAAATGCGCCGTATGTCACAGCAAGGGGCTCCCCTTCGAGCACAGGATTGGGGGGCCCTCAAGCAAAGGCTGTCGACAAGGCGTCAGGAAGAAGACTACAGACAGGGAGAATGTGGCGAAACAGGGAGTAAAATCACCGAAGGCCAAAGGCAAGAAACGCTCGAAGCCTAAGGTGGTCAACCACATGGAGGTACATGGGTTCAAGGTCACCCAGGGGAAGAACGGCGTTATGATTGCGGGGGTAGTTGAGGACCCCCCGAAGGAACAAAGCAGAGATGGGCATTATTCACTAATTTTTTATTTAAATAGCAAAAAATTAATGAATAAAAATTTATTCGTTATTCTCTTATCCATTGAATGATGAATAAAAATTTATTCGTTATTCTCTTATCCATTGAATAATGAATAAAAATTTATTCGTTATTCTCTTATCCATTGAATGATGAATAAAAATTTATTCGTTATTCTCTTATCCATTGAATGATGAATACAAATTTATTCGTTATTCTCTTATCCATTGAATGATAAATACAAATTTATTCGTTATTCTCTTATCCATTGAATGATGAATAAAAATTTATTCGTTATTCTCTTATCCATTGAATGATGAATAAAAATTTATTCGTTATTCTCTTATCCATTGAATGATGAATAAAAATTTATTCGTTATTCTCTTATCCATTGAATGATGAATAAAAATTTATTCGTTATTCTCTTATCCATTGAATGATGAATAAAAATTTATTCGTTATTCTCTTATCCATTGAATAATGAATAAAAATTTATTCGTTATTCTCTTATCCATTGTATAATGAATAAAAATTTATTCGTTATTCTCTTTTTCATTGAATAACGAATAAAAATTTATTCGTTATTCTCTTATCCATTGAATAATGAATAAAAATTTATTCGTTATTTGACCACTCGTGAATAATGAATAACAATTTATTTGTTATGCGATTTACTTCGAATAACGAGTGATTATTATTTTTATTTTTTCTACAAATTCTGAATAATAAATAAAAGTTAATTTACAATTTATGTTTGTAACATATAATTCAGTTAGCAATTTAAATTTGATTTTCTTATTACCTACATCAATTTTATTATATTAAATATGTCCACATTTATTTTATTAATTTAAATTTGCCTTATAGATGATTAAGGAATATAAAGGATTAAGGAATGCGAAAGAACTATTACATTAAATTATCCATCTTTTTTTTTATTTTTAATATGTATCTATGTATATGTCTACAATACATGTATGTGTGTATGTTTGTATGTATGTATGTATGTAGAGAAACTGATATATATATAATACATCATGTGGATAGGTGAGGCAATTAGAGCCAAGCGCGGTAATCAAAGCGCAAAACAATTTATAAAAATAAATATATATATTAACGTATGTTTCGACACATTATTCGTGTCCTCTTCAGCGTTAAAAGTTACATAAAGTCAAATACGAAAATTTACAAGCATAATCAAAAAGAAGTCGAGTATAAGGCGTAGTCAATAGACGAACAAAGTATAAAAGACGCAGTCAAAAATTAAAAAAACAAGGATTGAAATCCTACGGATGTACCGTTGCCGAAATTCCAGATACGCCGGTAAGCACTCGTTCCATATCCCTCGCATCTTAGAAATAATCTCGCCAGGTTGAAAGACCAAGTGGGTAAGAAAGATTCGAAAACCCTACCTGTACCATCAAACGGAGTCGCAATGTGGTAAAGGCGTAAATTATCCATGTTAAAATCAGATGACTAATGAATTTACTTACAGAGCAATTGCAGACCGGAATATCGCATTGTAACAACAAACTTCACGGTTCGAAACGTCGCGAGTGAGTGAGGCATAGGTGGGAAGGTTAACATAATAGAGACTGGTGTATAAACCAGAGGAGGGGATAAACAATCGCATAAAGTTGTTCTAAATTTTAGAACGTCTCTCGATCACATTTAAATACGCGTCCGGTAAACCCTCCGCATCGGTCTGTAAATTCAAACCATTCGTCTGCCTTTTTATGCATATCATCTCCGAAATCAAACGTTTATAACAATAGGATTCATTATCTAAGATTTCAACGTTATTCCAATCGAAATCATGATTCCATTTCAATCTACGTTCAGTTATGACAGAATGATTCGGAGTACTCCAATTAATATGATTACGATGCTCCTTGATTCTTGTTTGTAATTGCCTACTCGTTTGGCCCACATAAGAAGCGTCGCAATCATTACAATTCACCTTATAAACCACGTTACATTTATTCGACCGTGGGAGACTATCCTTGTGCGCCTTGATGAATGTACGCATCTTATTTAAGCTGTTATAAGACAGTCTCACATTCAAATCCCTTATGGCGTTTTTAAGCTTTTCAGTAATCATCGGGATGTACGGTAAAGTGAAAAAAGGAGTAACCTCCTCTTCATTCTGTCTCACATTCGTATTCGAGTCTCTATTAAACAGAAACTTAAGACGTTCGCGTAAAATTTTAAAGATGAATTCCAATGGGTAACAATTATTGAGTAAGATTTCAATGACCAGTCTGAGATTTTTAGCATGCAAGGACGGATGCGACAACAAAAATGCCCTATCTATTAGGCCTATGGCCGTACCTCTTTTTTGGCATGCAGGATGCTGCGACAAAAAGTTTAGATACCTGCCAGAAAATGTCGGTTTATGGAACCAATCAAAGGTTAGCCTATTGTTGTTCAATATCATTGTGATCTCCAAAAAATTCAACGTGTCGTCTTCACCGATTTCTATGGTAAATTTCAGCCTAGGATGGAAGGAGTTAAAAACATCTAAGGTATGCTGTAAAAGAGCCGACGGTGCCGCAAGTGTTATGTCGTCAATGTACCTTTTATAAAACGGTGGGATATATTTCAAGGTAGCGAGAGCTATAGTCTCCAAGTCTTGCAACACTATGTCCGCTGCCATGGGGGAAAGAGAAGAACCCATGGGGACGCCGAAAGTTTGTCGATAGATTTTCCCATTAAATATAAAATAAGTGGAATTTAATACTAGCCTGACAGCAATAAAAAACTCCGCTTTAGGGATTTTGAGTAGGTAAACAAGGCCAGTTCTAACTCGGGAGCTCCGAGGGGGGGTGAGGGGCGAGGGGGGGTCCCCGCCCGGGGGGTGGGGGGGGGTGAGGGGGGGTGTCCGCGGGGAGAAGGGAGTGGGGGTACCGCGTTTCCGGTCGCGCCGCGGGGTGAGGAGGAGGGGGGTACCGCGTTTCCGGTCGCGCCGCGGGGTGAGGGGGAAGGGGGTACCGCGTTTCCGGTCGCGCCGCGGGGTGAGGGGGGTACCGCGTTTCCGGTCGCGTTGCAGGGTGAGGGGGGTACCGCGTTTCCGGTCGCGCCGCGGGATGAGGGGGGTACCGCGTTTCCGGTCGCGCCGCGGGGTGAGGGGGGTACCGCGTTTCCGGTCGCGCCGCAGGGTGAGGGGGCCGCCTTCTCGAGTGCCGCGGGGTGAGAGGGCCGCGTGCAACGGCCGCGTCGGTCCGCGTGACGTCACACGGCGCGCTCCCGCTCGCGTTACCTCTCCCCCGATATCTCTTCACCGTTCGCGCGGTCCCTCTCGCTCCCACCCATTAGATTATTTTTAAATATTATTTTAAGTGATTTATTTATTGGAAATAAGAGGAAGAATATTTAATAATTAGCTATGAGACAGAGTCATTTATATGAGAAAACGTTTAATGATTGCGCGACGAGTGCGGCACGCGCATTCTTATCGAGAGTTACCGCTCTGTAATTCTAAACCGCTGACGGTGGACAAGGAAACGGTAGGCAGAAGGAAAGATAAATAATTTTAGATACAGTGATATGCATTTTAATATACATTTATTTCTCATGTAGCGCATTATACACAATAGTATCTAAAGCGTAGGTCAACAGTTCACAATCTATTAGCGAATTTTTATCGTAAAAATTACGCAAGATTTTAACCGCATTACATGTACTCCTCATTGTCCTCCTCCTCGTCCTCATCGTCCTCGTCCTTCTTCTCCTCCTCCTCCTCGTCCTCCTCCTCCTCTATGTTGTCAACGTCGATGAACTTTTTCAGCAGTTTGATGAGAAGTCTAATGTGCTCGTCCTCCTCCATGTTGTCGACAATCTTTTTCAGCGGTGCGACGAGAAATCTAAAGTACGCTTTCGCAATTTCTTCATCCATTTTAATGGTCTCCAAAAGGCGAAGTTCATCGAGAATCGAATTCATCATTTTCACAGTCTCGTTGATGAACATCATGCGCTTTCTAATCTTCTCGTTGCTGTCCATGTGAGGCTCAGAATTATGAGAAGATGTACTGTAGAAGAAAAAAGAATTAAGTATGGAAAAGTATATGAAAAAAATGTAATTGAAAACTTACTGTTTCTCGCACGTATCATCCTGAATCGGAACGTAATAATTCGCACCGTGAGTGTTCATCGTATCTGGAGGCTGTTTGCAGAGCGACGTACTCGAACCGTATCAAACTCTCGACTGCGCGCTAGAATCCTCGTAGACCATTTATACGTACACAAAATTGCAAATCCTGCAAATAGCGCCGATGTATGGGTGCTGCATTGATGCAGATCAAATTACCGAAAGTCAAAGGCACGTTATCGTTTTCATGAACATGTCGCGACGTGTCTTGCGATGATTTCATCGAACACGTGCAAAACTGCGAATCTTGCATTTTTTTGGTCGATGTACGGTTGCTGCATTGATACAGATCAAATTACCGAAAGTCAAAGGCACGTTATTGTTTTCAAGAACATGTCGCGACGTGTCTCGCGATGATTTCATCGAACACGTGCAAAACTGCGAATCTTGCATTTTTCTGGTCGATGTACGGTTGCTGCATTGATACAGATCAAATTACCGAAAGTCAAAGGCACGTTATTGTTTTCAAGAACATGTCGCGACGTGTCTCGCGATGATTTCATCGAACACGTGCAAAACTGCGAATCTTGCATTTTTCTGGTCGATGTACGGTTGCTGCATTGATACAGATCAAATTACCGAAAGTCAAAGGCACGTTATCGTTTTCAAGAACATGTCGCGACGTGTCTCGCGATGATTTCATCGAACACGTGCAAAACTGCAAATTTTGCATTTTTCTGATCGATGTACGGTTGCCGCATTGATACAGATCATCGACAACAACTAACCACGTTACGGTATCGCAAAGTTGTTAAATCCTTTTCTGTATCGACCATTCTAAACCGCTGACGGTGGACAAGGAAACGGTAGACAGATGGAAAGATAATTTTAGATACAGTGATATGTATTTTAATATACATTTATTTCTCATGTAGCGCATTATACACAATAGTATCTAAAGCGTAGGTCAACAGTTCACAATCTATTAGCGAATTTTTATCGTAAAAATCACGCAAGATTGTAACCGCGTTACATTTATCGGTGATACAATTTTGACGTAAAATTGTTACATATTGTTTAAATTTTTCACTTACGCCATGAACATTTTGGCATAGTTGAAAATACACATTCTCGACGCAATGTTCCAGTTCGAACAAGAAGAGTACGGTTGACGGTTTTATGTACAAGCTGGTGTCGCACGATGTCAATTTTACAATATCTGCGTCACGTATTTTAACGAGTTCCAGATCTCGAAACGCTAGCGATGATGGCTTAGGTGACTGCACGAGTCGCTGAATATCTGCACGTCTCTCGATGAACGTCACCCACGTTGCGTGATGCAGAATTATCCGATTGCCACGGTTATCGCCAATAAGTATATCCACAGAGGACATAGGTCCCGCGTTGATTGCAACATCCAAAAATTTATACGCTGTCGATGTCAAGGCAAATCTCCTTCCCAAAATACGAGGCGTGTAGCGCGGTTTAGCAAAACTGAAAAAATACAATTATGTTTATAAAAGTTTTTTTTGCACAAGTACATGCGAAAATTAGCGGTACTTACTCATTGTGCTGTTTCTCACACGTTTCATCTTGAATCGGAACGTAGTAGTTCGCACAGTAAGTGTTCATCGTAACTGGAGGCTGTTTGCGACGTACTCGAACCGTATCAAACTCTTGACTGCGCTCTAAGAATCCTCGTAAACCATTTATACGTACACAAAATTGCGAATCTTGCAAATAGCGCCAATGTACGGCTGCTGCAGGGGGTGATCACCACAACAATCCACATATATGTTAAATGTGATATCTTTGTCAAGAACATTCGTGATGAGATCACCTCATCGGGCAATAGCATCAAATATGATTTTTGTTTTCAAGAACATGTCGCGACGTGTCTCGCGATGATTTCATCGCACACGTGCAAAACTGCAAATTTTGCAATTTCGCATAAGTCAATGACATGATATCTTTTTCAAGGACACATTGCGATGATTTCATCGAACACGTGCAAAACTGCAAATCTTGCAAATATTGCCGATGTGCAGCTGCTACAGTTATACAGATCAACTGCTGTCGAACAGCTATCAAACAACTAAAACATCTTTAAAAACAGCTATCAAACAACTAAAACATCTTTAAAACAACTATCAAACAACTAAAACATCTTTAAAAACAGCTATCAAACAACTAAAACATCTTTAAAAACAGCTATCAAACAAGTAAAACATCTTTAAAACATCTATCAAACAACTAAAACATCTTTAAAAACAGCAATCAAACAACTAAAACATCTTTAAAAACAGCTATCAAACAACTAAAACATCTTTAAAACAACTATCAAACAACTAAAACATCTTTAAAAACAGCTATCAAACAACTAAAACATCTTTAAAAACAGCTATCAAACAAGTAAAACATCTTTAAAAACAGCTATCAAACAACTAAAACATCTTTAAAACATCTATCAAACAAGTAAAACATCTTTAAAAACAACTATCAAACAACTAAAACATATATATTATACTACAAACTATGTGGGAAAAGGGAAATAAAAACATTTATACATATGTACATATATATATATATATATATATATATATATATATATATATATATATATATATATATATAGTTTATTTCAAAAAATCACTACTGTTCTGGTGTCGCGACCACCAGTTAAATATTTTTAATACATTTTGTAATGCGCAATTCTTAACATGTTTTTCGCATCGTATAGTATTAGTAACATCTAGATTATTTAGAGATTCGATATCTTCGTAATCTGCGTCCAAAGTCTCAATGTTTAGGTTTCTTCTCGCTTTATTCTCAAGCAGATCCACCAGCCATTCTCGTTTCTGGCATCCCTTGACGTACACAAGAGTCGACGTCTCGTCGCTCTCTCCAAGTACTGCCGATGTAATTAGATGTTTCGCCATGCTGTACGGCACATTTCCGTCCTCCCATCGTAGTCCATGGTGATTGCGAATCAACCAGGAAGCGCATGACTTGTCGGATTTTGTGAGGAGACTCCACGGCATGGGGAGTGTAAATATGTAATGCGCCAAAACGGTCCCGTTTCTCAGAACCGCCACCTCCTTTACGACAAATTTCATCCCGACGATGAATCCTTGCAGATCGACAAACGTTGGTACGATCATGACGAAACGGCGGAGCAATCTGTATCTTATCGCGATACATCTATGCCTCTTATATCGCAATATCTGCTGATATTGCAATTTACATGATTTTGCGCACTACGTTCGACAACGGACAGTATTCGATTAGGCGATCATGCAAGATGAGACAATAGGCGGTAGTATTTGCCGGTACATTCTCTTTG
Source organism: Temnothorax rugatulus (assembly GCA_035220575.1). Lineage (NCBI taxonomy): Eukaryota > Metazoa > Arthropoda > Insecta > Hymenoptera > Formicidae > Temnothorax > Temnothorax rugatulus. The sequence goes on along the minus strand of JASTWL010000738.1, from coordinate 8,529 downwards.
CAGTCAAATTCTATTCGCACATCCACGGTGGCGCTCTTGACAGATTCGTTTTGTCGCGAGCAATCGATGACAACAAAAGGTCCTTCTGTCAGGAATGTATACACGCTGCAAAGCGTATTACTGTCATCATATCCGTAATAAGTTTTACGAAAACGCGCGTACATATCGAAAAGGACGGCGTATCGATTTTTGCCAAAATCCAGATTCATGTCATCATACGGATAACATTCGGAGTTTAGATAAAGTTTCACGTTGGTCAAGTTACAGTCATCGAATACGCTAACATTTCGCGACATGATATTCTTGCGGCCGGTCTGCAGCGCAAAGATAACGTACCGCGGCTTCTCCAGCTGAGTCGCCGTTTTGACGGCCCACGAATGCTTGGTCGTGCTCTGCAACATGGGCCACTCATACAGATCCCACGAACGGAAACTAACACTAAGATATCGCCCGCTTTCCAAGGCCCGTAGCATGGATAGCTTATTGACCTCGTTTAATGTAACGTGAGGCATTCGCCACTGTACTTTAAACAATTCAATTTCCGGCTCCGTCGCCGGATTTCCTACAATGCAATTGTTATCGCTACGCGCTCGTATCAAAATTATTTCTTGACGACCGTTAACAATCACGCGTTTGTAATCCTCGCAAAAGCCCAGCAACTTCTTGAGCGGTACGTAAAAGCTGAAGTATCCTTCCGATATGCTCGATGTAACGTCCCATCCAGCATTCCGCATGAGTAGAGATTCGTTATACGATAGCGATACGTAGTTCTTGATGGTAGTGGCTATTCCAACGTTTCTGTTGCGATCAATCTCCACGCCATTGAGCTCAAATCGAATTTCTTCAAACATGAACGCTACGCAATTATTCGCAAGCGTTGCCTGAGACTCGTCGTCGTTATTCCTTTTCTTTATCGTCAATCTTCCTTCAACGTAGAGAGAGCTCTCGCACGGCAATGTGTATAAATCCTGCTGTTGTATGGGTATTCTTATCTCATCGTTGTGTCCAAACGTCGTGTTGGCATACGGATTGTACGTGTGTGTCTCAATCTTGACGATGCTATCGTCAAAGATCGGTTCACCTCCAATGTTTAAGATATTAGCCATTTCGTACGACGAAACCCAATGACTTCAAAAATTCAACGTTCGATGCAGTGAGTTTCTTCTTTGGCGATCGGATTGTCTCTCTCGTCTGTTGCACCTGCTCAGCTTCGTTCAGTACGAGCATCTCACGTTACCGCTGTCGTCTTCGTACGTGCAGTCTAACGGTGATCTCCTCTCCGCGAAAATCAATCAATCGACCGTCCTGATCCACGACGCGAAGCGTCAAGTCCGAAATGCTCCGGACGATGATCGGAAGGTAAATGATCTGTGCCGGCGTTTCCGATATCTTATATCCTGGTGGCACACTCGGTGAAAACTCGTGTATCGTGTGCACGTACTTGTCGTTGCTGTACGCACCCGCGGTCACGTTGCACTCTATGCGAATGATGTTTACGTTGATGATATTTATCGGAACATCCGATTCGTGCCATTGTCGCGACTCCAGCACGCGATTCGTTGAAAATCCCAGCAGCGATCCAATGTTGTTCGGTTTTTTGAAATTTATCCGATAAGCGCACTTGATCTCGCTCTTCATCGTATTGTTATTAGCCCGAATAATAATCAATGGGTGCTCTCCATCTTCGTTTGTCGAGACATTATTGGAGTGGTTCCATAAAAGGGCGCGTTTCAGATACATGTCTATATCACGCAGTTCATACGATTCTTCGGGAATGGTAATCTCCTTGTCGTCATCGTCATAGTAGAATTTATTGTTCGACGAATTTACATTCGGTATCGTGTGATAGGTTTCAAAATCTGTCAGACCGAGCTCGTAATCGCCATCGCTCAAATCCACGGCGGGGAAGTAGCTTACCGCGAGGATGCTGCTCTTGCCGGTGAGCGTAAATGTCAGTGACATGTTTGAATGAATACTGAGATTAAACAGCGTAACGCCGGTCTTTAAATTGATTGTCAACCGTCTGTAGAAAGCGCAGACACAGTTGTCCGCAATTGCTCTGATCGTATCGCTGATAAGGCGTGCGATTGTACTCTATTACATTGTTCTTCAGATACTGCGCCAATTCTCTCGGTGGTCGAAGATTGCCAAAACTGTCGAAATATACGGCACGATCTCCCCTCTTCGCGTACGCCACCCAGTGAGTACCCGGTCCCTCAGCGTTATCCAAATTCACGATGCCACTCTCGTTTCGACGTACACCGCCGATCGGTAACGAGTCGCGCATGAAAATACCTCTAAAATATGGAATGCGCATACGTTTTGCCAATTGTTGCAGTTGTACGTTGGTAGTTACACCCTTGGGGATTTTTAGCGCCTCTTCGACGTTTTTTTTTTTTTTCTCGAGACTCCCCGTCCGCGTTTGTACGGAGCGAGATAAAGTCCGTGACCTTCCATGGCGCGATTGTGACGTTGCATCTCTTCCAGCTGACGCCGCGCGGCTTTGTTATCGTTCACGGCCTTTGCGACTCCCGCCGCTCCGCCGACCAGCGATCCGAGAACCCCCAACAACGGAAGGATCGGCAGGATACCGCCGCGTTTCGCTACCGGAAGTATCCGTTTTTTCGTCAGCTTTTTCCTCGTTTTCGTTTTCGTTTTCTTCTTCGTTTTCAAACCCATACCGAGTTTCGTTTTAGTCTTCATGGTCGCCCAGACGGCTGTAGCTGCTGCTTTCTCTCCGAGAGTCGAATCTTTGGCGGTGACACGTTTTCGCGCTTTCGCGGCGAGTATATTGTCTGCCACGTGTCGTTCTGCGAGATCGTTGCTACGCGAGTAGCTATGTCGTGCTCGCGACACGCTGCGTCCAATGGATTAATACCCTGATCACCTCTTGCCAATCGTGTTTCCAAACGAGTTTCCCGGACCACAAAATTGATAGCCGGGGATATGCAATTCGATCGGAAGTGCGTTTATCGCGCGATTTACTAGACCTCCACAAATTTTTTTCGTAGACATTCGCCGCAGTTCTTTATCAACGGCGCGGGACCGTCGACGTGCGTTCGCTGACACGGTTGATTGTAATGCTCGTAACAACGACGATATTGCTGAACCTCCGAATCTGCCTTGATATGTTCCGGAAGCTTATCCCACAAATAATCTATGTAATTATAAAACTGTCGTAGTAGAATGACCTTTGGTATATACTTTAACTGCTCGGCGGTTAAATCGTAAATATCGCTGTTATCCGACACGAGCAAAAACATTTTAAACACTGAGCATCTCAGCTCTACGCGCCTCTATAAATAGGCCAGCTTTCTCGATACTGTATTTCATTCGTTGTGGAGGAGAGGTAAAATGCGGTTCGTACGACAGTCGCGGACGATCAAAGTGACAAACTTTGACGATAAGATGCAATTAACGAAAGAGGTACGCAAACATGGAGACATGCTACCGATTTCTATACGCGGTATCATCTGCGGTCCGTCGAATTGCGGCAAGACAAACGTCTTGATAAGCTTGCTGGAAAGTCCGCACGGTGTACGTTTCGAGAACGTGTACGTGTACTCGAAATCGTTGCAACAGCCGAAATATCGATATTTGGAGAATATACTAACACCGATAGAAGAGATTGGCTACTTTACGTTCTCGAATAACAGTGACGTCATTCCACCGAGCGAGGCGCTCCCGAATTCTATTTTTATCTTTGATGACGTGGCGTGCGATAAGCAGGATGCGATAAGAGAATATTTTGCAATGGGCCGGCACGCGGACGTTGACTCCTTCTATCTTTGTCAAACATATGCAAAGATACCGAAGCATCTTATACGCGACAATGCAAATTTATTGATTATGTTTAAACAGGATGGCACCAATCTGAAACACGTATACAACGATCACGTAAACATAGATATGTCTTACGATGATTTCATTAAATTGTGTCATACATGTTGGCGACAAAAGTATGGATTCGTGGTGATAGACAAGGACAGCGCGATTTCGAATGGTCGATACAGAAAAGGATTTAACGACTTTGCGATACCATGACGTGGCTAGTTGTTGTCGACGCGTCGATTGAACAACATGGACAGCAGCGAGGAGATTAGAGAGCGTGAGAGGATAGCAAATCAAATTGCGAAAACGAGCAATTCGATTCGCAAAAAGTATCACGCCTTGAAATCCGGTAAAATGGAGGAAGAAATCGCGTTGGAGAGACACTTTAAGCCCATCATCGAGCCTCTGAGGCAGATTGCCGAAAACACCGTTGGCAAAGAATCTGATGTGTCGAAGATTGAGAATGAAACGGTGTGGGAAGACGAAGAGCCAAAGCTCAAACGAAAACGACCAAACACCTCGTCGGCGTGGGAAGACGAAGAACCAAATCTCAAACGAAAACGACCAAACACCTCGTTTAACGACTCTGTAATGGCTTCAACCCCGGTTACGTTGAAACGATCGATAAATGTGCCATCTAATTTGAGCGAAATAACCAAAATTTTACAACCGCGTAAAACGAAACGATCGAAAGATCCATTGAATGAACCACCGATAACCTCTGCGCCGTCCGTACAACCCACGATGATCGAATCACTCGCAAACGAGGAGGTTTTCGAAACCACGGATGACTCGCTCGTGACGTCCGTTCAACAGCAGTTACAAACATCTGAGGGTCGAGAAACGTTGCGAGATCACTTGGGTCCATTGAGTCAAAAGTACGTCGGTGCAGTTCTGAGCGGCGATGGAGAAATCGATTTAGACACCGTGTACGGCGTTTATTTCAGCAACGATGGAATGATGCTCGGTAATAAACGTTTTGACGTGGACAACGCGGACAACATAATTATCGACGGTATACGATACGCTGGCACACGCGGTCTTTACGAGTTAATCTTTAAGAATTTTCCCAATAACGTGAACTACACGGAGGACGACAAGCTAAAGTACAGGAGCATTCTGTTGATGACGAATGCTCATAAACGCAATCATAATGCTCACGATCAATTAAATGGCAACAGGGGATACAAGTACACGCAGGTAATCGCACCGTTGATTTCGGGTAAAAAAGCTGGAAAAGGTATACCGCGCGCCACGACATTAAACGGCAACAAGATCGGCCATATAATTGCATCGCCGATTTCGGGTAAAAAAGCTGGAAAAGGTATACCGCGTGCCATGACATTAAACGACAACAAGATCGACTATGTTCATTGGGACGATCCCAACGAGCTTGTAGATCGTCTCCGATTGCTCGAAGCTTCGCGCCTAGCGGGTCACAACGGTCACGATAACGAGATCCTGTCGATTATCGAGGAACTTCGCGAGGATGGACTTATTATAAATTAAATAGCGCGTCGACGAGTCATTCAATCAACATCGAAATGCCGATCAACAAGTTTGGTATATCGCTCGGAAGAGGCGGTGCGGAATCGTACTATCAATGGAGCGGATTAATCAGAAGTTACGTCCGCGATAACGCTCTTTGCATGGTCGCCACCGACTTTGACGCGAAATCGCGCAAGATTCGACGGATAGCGCCGCCTGTAGATGATGGCGATGCCGCCAACAAACGCTACGTGCAGCAGAGCGTGCAAATTTTGAAAGATCGACAGGATGAAATCGAGAGAAAGATGGTCGCATTCCAGAATAACGTGCAAATTACTCTAAACGAACTTCAAAAGATGATTCGAGATGTAATTGCGAATCATCGCGAATAGATAAGAACGTACATCTGATCTCTGCGTCAGTTGCGCGTCATCGTCATGGCTAGTAAGAAGCAATCGGCTGAAAAACGGCTGCTGGTGGAGGAATTACACGCTCCTGCGAGAAGAAATTTTACGCGAAGACGCGTCATAGTGCGCGGATACGATGATCTCTGGCAGGCGGATGTGGTCGAGATGCGTCCATACACGCGATTCAACAGAGGCCACCACTACATACTCACCGTTATCGACGTGTTGAGCAAGCACGCATGGGCCGTACCGCTCAAGGCCAAGAGCGGAATCGAGGTTACTACGGCGATTGCAAAAATAATTCGAGACGGCGGAAGATGTCCGAAAAATCTGCAGACTGACAAGGGGAAAGAATTTTACAACGCTAAACGTGCAGAAACTCATGAAGAAACATAATATCAATCACTATTCACCTATTCCGTAATGAAGGCATCGGTCGTCGAACGATTCAATCGCACGCTCAAGAACGACATGTGAAAATGTTTACGCGCAATGGAAATTACAAATGGATCGACTCGCTGCCGGGTCTCGTATCGGATTACAACGCGCGAAAGCATCGAACCATCGGCATGCGACCCATCGATGTTACCCCCGCGATCGCCGACAAGCTCCTAACAACGGTGTACAGTCACGTAAAGATCGCTGCTCCCGCGCGATTCAAAGTGGGTGACTCGGTACGCGTGAGTAAATTCAAGACAATCTTCGAGAAAGGATACACGCCAAATTGGACCACGGAGGTGTTTAAGATCGTCAAAGTGCAGAAAACTAATCCCGTGACGTATCTACTGGAAGATTCCTGCGGAAACCTCGTCGCCGGCGGCTTCTACGAATACGAGTTACATCGCGTTGCTAATCCCGATGTGTATCTCGTTGAAAAAGTTTTGCGCAAGAGGGAGAATGAGGTTTATGTAAAGTGGTTAGGATTTGATAATTCGCACAATTCATGGATACACAAGAATAATGTATTGTAAAAATTTATTACCAAAATAAAAACATATTATACATACAAATGAGTCATTTATTTTCAAAATATCCCAATGTATTTACAATATATATATATATACAATATATACAATATTTTCAAAATATCCAAAAAAAATGTATTTACTATAATATATAGATATATATATATATATATATATATATATATATATTTACAATTGTATTTTTATAATGCCCTCATGGCAGCGTCTCGGTAGAACCGGGTATAATGTATCGTTTATCGTCGTACGGACTTAGAGCGATTTTTGTTTCGGACACGGTGTACACCTCGTGTTGTTTGGACCTAATGCAAGCCTGCTGTCGCGTCATTTCAGTTTCGTCGCGCAGACACCGCGTGTAATCGTCGAACGTTATCGACTGGCTACGACGTTACTCTTAACACCTTTAGCTTTTTTCGTATCTTTCTTACCGTCGACTTCGCAAGGCGTACATCTTTGCTCTAAGCCCGAATTCGGTCATTATCGCACCGTTATTTTCGTCCTTCATCAAACCCGGAATTTTTTTATTGGCGAGTGGGATACCGTACGCATTATCAATCGCGTAATCGCTAGTGTTAAATCTATTAATGTGGCGCTTCATGGTATCGTATACGTCGTCGCACTCGATGTGATAAATGAGACTGTCCGTATCGGTGTACGTGACTTTACATTTGTCGCGATACAACGGTAACATATACTCGTGATGAAATTCATACAAACATGTCTTGGATATATCGAGGATGCACATACCCACGTAGATTGGTTTGTCGAATTTCACCTCGAGTTTTCGCATTTCTATTGCTACTAGATTCTCCGAAAAGACGCTTCGACTGTGAAAATTTGGTTTCGCAATCATTGCCTCCGCGCCGTATCTACCCTCCCAATGAGTCACGAGTCGCACGTCAACGTGATTGCGCACGTTCTCCATGGTTTTGCCAAACACCGCGTTGTTCATCAATTTGTATAGATTTTTCTCGAAATCATTCTTGGCCAATGTTCTAAATTGCGTGTTGAGTTCTATGTAATCGCGAAGCCATGGAGATTGCGCGAATTTCAATACGCGGTGAATCTTTGTGACGCGAAGGCCGTGACGAGTACACTGCTGCAGGTGCGATAATGTATGACATAACGTTTCTTATCGTATAATGTTGCGAGAAGCTTGTCCTGCCGCTTACCGGGTGGTTTATCGCGCGTCGGACAGAACGGTAGGTCACGTGTGCGAGTCGTGAAGATGTTGCGGATACTCCAAGTCGACTTCGAGAATGTAGCCTATCGAGGAATCCAACGCGACATCCATAACATTAAAATCGGTTACGTCGTCGACCCATCGAAAATCTGCGTAAGGCAATGGTTGACACATTGCCCAGCCGTACAAGTTGTTAACATCGAAATACATCAGGTACGACGATTGGTTTCGATGGATCGTACGACTGCATGTACTTGTTGTTGGCCAGCGCGTATCTGTTTGAACATTGACTCAAACCGCCGCGTATACCTCGTTCGATAAACATGACCATGTCAATGTCGGTGAGCAGTTCGAAATTGATACGCGTATGCTTCAACATAGCATCCACGTAAAACCCGGCAGAGTATAATAATACGCCGGATCGAGTCCATAACTCGCGACGCAGCTATCGCGAAAATTTTCAAAAATATCGGCCAACAGCAAGACATCGGTTTTCAGATACAATCACTGTAGTCACCGAGCGTTCGAATGGAGAACCGCTGCCAGACGTTGACGGCGTGCGCGTAATCGCTCTCGGATACGGTGTCACCTGTCAATGAACTGAAAAACGAGTCGCGCGGTGGTAAGCACGAGTCGT
>JASTWL010000737.1:0-86269 GCA_035220575.1 Temnothorax rugatulus | reverse complement strand
TTATGCACGAATCGTAATATGAGTAATGTGACTGTAACCGAATCAACGCAGGAATTATAAATTGCACAACGCAATACAGGCTTAGAATCTCGTGAGCTTAGAGACGTATTGCTTATATACACGGTAACAACCAAATCGATAATGCAAAAAACGAGTCAAGGTTACGCAGTTCGTTAGAGTAAACAACTTCTGGAATTTCTCCGGGCGGCGAAACACTTCGTCGATACAATATACGTATAATATACATTCTATTAACGAACAACGATTCGTGATTTAATGAATCTACATTCTATTAACGAACAACGATTCGTGATTTAATGAATCCTATCATTGACTAATGAAAAATATTCAATGTACGATTCGTAATATCAACGATATAATATACGAGCGTACTCGAAAACGCGACAACTTGAGAGATGAATATTGCAAAGGGGATGGCCATCCGAGGGCCAGGGAACGACGCAATGCTATGAAACGAGAATGAGTGTCGTCTTTAACACAATTATCCGAGATAATTCGGATGTGCTCGTACGAGCGTGCAATGCGGTACACGCGGTATCCGTGAGCCGGAATTGAGAGCAATGAAGTACTTATATATCGTTGTTGTTTGTCGATGAACCATTCGGGATGATCAAATGTCCGCCACGAACTACCTTGTCCGATTTCGACCTCGAGGAACAGCAGTGTCCAACGCAATTCGGGAAGTCGATCCGAAAGGAAGATCCTTTTCCCTGAGCCTCCGAGAAGAAACGCACGCTTTTTTCTTTCCTTTGACGCAGAGGCAGGGACGAGACTGTCGAGACCTCGCTGGCCCGCACGCACTAAAAATTCACCGAATATCGCGTTCCGCGAAATATTAATGTTAACGGAACACAAATGTCACTACCCGGTTAATCAGAGCATACTGTTATTCTTTTCGCGAAAGGCGAACTGTATCTCGCAACAGGAGAATAATACGTTGTCGAATAACGAAGTTATTGTAAGTTTGAACGACGCGATTCGAGCAATCTATAATACACCGCGTGTTTCGACCGACTACGCAATTTCGCGTCGCTGGCGGGAACCGTGAGCGCGGACCGGAAGAAAAGAACGAAGGACGATCCTGAGGCTGAACGCTCCTCGCCGCGCCCGCCGTTGTCGCTAACCGGGGACACTTTCGAGAGTGGTCGTTGACGCTCGAAGACGCGATGCGAAATACACATGAAAATCGGTATAAGTTGATGTGGATACGTTACCTCACAAATATTTTCATTAAGCCAATGTCCAATTTCACATTTAATGAATGAGTTTATTGATTCTACTAAACACATTCATTGGGAGAATGAACATTTTTATTGATTTAATGAAATGTTACATTAAGCTAAGAAACGTTCAAGTACATTCTATTAACGAACAGCGATTCGTGATTTAATGAATCCTATCATGACTAATGAAAAATGTTCAATGTACGATTCGTAATATCAATTAAAATTCACTGTTTCAATAAATTTCAAATCAATAAACGTTATTTACTAAGAGGCAAAATGGAATAAAAAATCCTATAATACGAAAATATGGGCTATATGAGGCTACAATAGTTTTTGAGTTATAATTAATGATTTAAATTTGCCAACATCATTGCGCAATAATATTGCGTACAATTCGCGTGGTTCGTAACTACACTTATACCGATTTGTCATCTGTTATTAATTTTTACAAGATAGATAATAAATAAATTGATTCTCACAAATATTTCTCCGCGTGATAAAATAAAAATAAACTTTGTTTCTTAAATGTATCAAAATATAAACTTTATAATTGTTCGGGAGGCGATCTCGACGAGATCGTCCCGATTGAATCGCCGGAATTCGCTCAGAGATGAGCGCGAAGACGTTCGGTAGCGCGAGCTTTGAGCCTCGCTGAAAGATGTGGAGCAGAAAGAAACTTACTTACCTTGTAATTCAACACAAGATAAATCGCACGCACACAAGAGTTCAATAGCGAACAAAAAGTACTTTTGTCGAGACGAGCGGTTTGAGATTTTCGTTGAAATGCGAACGAGCCGACGATTCGAGAGATTCTGCTTCGCGCTCGATTCGACAGTCGCGCTGCGCGAAACGGGGAGTCAGTCACTCACGGAGCGGGTGATTTTGTTTTCCGATTTTATTTGTACTTTCGTCTAATGTTAACGCGTGGAACACGCGTTCCTGTCGCTAGGCACGGTGCCTCGACAAATAAGTGTGCGAGACGCTCGTCGAGGCACGTGTCTGTGGTTCGCGACGTTCGTGACTGGGCTGCGCATTTCGAGCGCTCAAGAATCCGAAATTTCGGTTTGACTTTCAAACAATAATTCTATTTAAATGTAATAATTAATCAACCATTTACATTGTTATTTAAGAAAGAATTAAATATTTTACGTACAACATTTATAACTCGTTAATATTAGTTGACCGCCGTATGTAATACCCACACAGGCACATATATAAGAAACAATAAATCAGCTGTGCAATAAAAATCAATATCACCTGATTTGTAGAAATCAATAACAGATATGACAGATCGGTACGAGCGTATATGTATATGTATATAGTTACAGATCTGAATTCTACGCGATATCATTGACGATTGCTCATAACTCAAAAACTATTGCAGCCTCAAAATTTTGGTATTAGGGTTTTTGACTCTATAATTTTACCTTTAGAATACACTGTATTAAAGTATTGTGAGACACTGTATATTTTTTCGTTATTTATTGTATTAATTTATTTGCCGTTGCGCTAGTAAACTGCGACTATATATACATACATATATACGTACATATATGTAAATATTAAAGTAAATTATGTGATACATTGACATCTTATGTTTAAATGAATCCGGTAAAGCTAATACGTTAATATAATTATGTGAATTTATTGTATTTACATATGCGTTATTAAGTAAGAACTGAGTTTTATAGTTTAATAAAAAAAATTCATTAATATAATGGACAGATCATAAATCCTTCTTCGATATTTCGATACATTGGTTCAATGAATTTGGTTATTGAGCCAATGTACAAACTTTATTAATTTATAAAATAATACGTTAATATGATGAATGTATTTTATCACTTCTATGAAATTTTATGGTACACATTTAATGAATGAGTTTCTTGATTCCACTGAACACGTTCATTGGAAGAATGAACTTTTTCATTGGTTTAATTAAATGTCACATTAAGTTATGATACACTTGAGTACAGTATATTAATGAACAGTGATTTGTTATATTAATGAATCCAATTATTTGTTAATGAAAAATATTCAATGTCATATCATATTATCAACTAAAAGTTCATTGTATCAATGAATTTCAAGTCAATGAACTTCATTCATTGATACTACGAACAATATTTTTTTCAGTGTAGAGGAAAGTCCCCTATTATGAGACAGGATCCTAATATGAGATAATATTAAGCTAAAAGGCCCTATATAGGCCCCATCTGTTGATTCCACCATGAAAAAACCCCGCCATCTCATATTAGGATCCCTATCTTATAATAAGGGACTTTCCTCTACTATTATTAAATATATAATATAACCAGAAATATTAAATCGAAAGCATAAGAGTAAGTTTATTTTTTTCAGGAAAATTGAATTTAGAAACTGGGAAAATATTTTTAAAACATAAATAAATAATATGTTTGTGCTATTTGCATATAAGACAGTAATTTATGTACGGAATGCAAAAAACTTATGGTGATTTTGTTTTGGAAGCTATTGAGCCGAGATTGAAACTTATTTGCATTTTGATATCGTAAGTATATTTTACATATATATATGTAATGACGCGCGGTTAAAGGTATATTTATGTATGCTTTACATACTTTGTTAAAAATTATTACATATGTATGTGAGTATACAAGTGTAATAGAGATAAGCGATTAAAGCACAGGTAAAGTCGTTTTTCGGAATACATATCTTGATAATAATTATATTGATACAGGGCCAAGCTATAATTACATAATAAATTGCAAAATTACAAATTTTATTATGAGATTCGACCAGAGCAATGTCTTTTGTACCTTTAACACTTCGTATTTATTATACATGACATTTCCTTCTTTTATTTACTAATTAGTTTGTTCTAATTAAAGTTACTGATACCACAAAATCTGCAGGAACTGCTTTTTTGTCATTTTATTGTATTCCAGTGTAAAAAGATTTTTATACTCGGAACGGGAATAATAAACACGCGATATTTTCAGTTAACTATTATCTGTACACGTTGAAATTATATCTAACTGACAGGTGACAACTGCAGATTTAAAGGAAAAAAGGATGTTAATATTTTCAGACATTGTATTTCATTCACAAGTTAAGGCTCCTGTTCACTCGCTGCAGTCATCTTGGATTGATGACATCAAAAATGAGAAAAATAGGTATCATGAAAATTCTTGCTACATTAGAATAAAAATTTTTTTGACGTAGAACTACGTCTTTGTCGACAGTAAGGAGGAGGGTATAAGGGGGGGTATAAGGGGGATGTAGGGGGTATAAGGAGGGTACAGGGGGTATAGGGGGGTATAAGGTAGGACATAAGGGGGGTAAATCCAGGCACAGCCTGCAACGAATGCAACGAAAACATGTCACACTTTGAACGTTTATATCTTCGAAACTAATAATCGTAGAATAATAATTAACATCTCATTTTAAAGCTTAAAAGTCCCATTTATGATAAAACAAGTCGGAACCCTTTATTTCTTACCTCTTCGATATAGTAGCGTTAGGAAGTTTAGCTAAATTTCTTGTAGATGCAACGAAAACATGTCACACTTTGAACGTTTAGATCTTCGAAACTAATAATCGTAGAGTAATAATTGACATCTCATTTTAAAGCTTAAGAAGTCCCATTTATGATAAAACAAGTCGGAACCCTTTATTTCTTACCTCTTCGATATAGTAGCGTTAGGAAGTTTAGCTAAATTTCTTGTAGATGCAACGAAAACATGTCACACTTTGAACGTTTAGATCTTCGAAACTAATAATCGTAGAGTAATAATTGACATCTCATTTTAAAGCTTAAGAAGTCTCATTTATGATAAAACAAGTCGGAACCCTTCATTTCTTATCTCTTCTATACAGTAGCGTTAGAAAGTTTAGCTAAATTTCTTGTCGATACAACAAAAAGAAACGGGCACAGTAACAACTGTGCCGCAAACAACAACGTAGAACTACATCAACTATCACTATTTCATGTTAAAGTATTCAGCGAAGGAAAGTAGACGTAGGGCTACGTCAACTGTCTTTGGCAGAATAATAGTGACAGTTGACGTAGCCCTACGTCTACTTTCCTTCGCTGAATACTTTAACATGAAATAGTGATAGTTGATGTAGTTCTACGTTGTTGTTTGCGGCACAGTTGTTACTGTGCCCGTTTCTTTTTTAATAAGAGAGCGTTTGTAATAGAATAGACTTGTAAGACATATCGAACGCTCCCCTTTTGTTTGGGTAATTCACATATGTCAAATTGAATCAGTGCCTAATCAAGGATGAAAACAAGCCGTTTGGTAGCTACTAAATTGAAATAAATATTTGCTTTTACATATTGTCATATCTTCGAGGACGAGCGTGGCCTAGTAGACAGCGCACTGGTCTATTGAGCCAAAGGTCCCGGGTTCGATTCCCGGTAGAGCTAAAAAAATTATATTTGCTCGTTTTCCTCTCGGAAGACAATGACAAACCACCGAGAGTATGTCTTGCCAAGAGAACTTCTCTAATATAAATATAACCGTTCGGAATCTGCGTTATACTGTAGGTCCCATGTACAATGTGTATAATCTACGTGCGCAACAAAAAATTTTACTTTTGATTTAATTTTACTCCGAAAACACGTTTGCCTTAATGAAAATCATAACATGGCATATAATCTCACTAAACTCCGTTGGTCACATAGGCACCATAAGTAGTGTTTACATTTTACAATATTAATGGCGAGTTCACACAACATACAGATTTCGAGATAATTGTAGTGACGACAACGTCCGGGTCTCCCCTACTTTGTTAAAAATTAGGGGAGACCAGGGACAAAAGTAACGCGGGATAAACGTAACAAACGCGATTACTAAAAAAAATAATATTCATGTACGTATCTATCTGCTGTTATATAATGTCTTTTAAACTCCTCCTTCACCACTGAAGCTTTGTCATGAGAAGTTGTGTGTCTATTGTGTCGATGCCATAACATAACATACGGTCAAAGTAAAGTAGAGGTTTAGCAACGTCTGTTTAAAATAATTAAAAATGTCCAGAACTATTTGAAAAAAAGTTTTTTAAGAACCAAAGCATTTCGCTACATTGATATTATTATTTTTTATTTTACCTTGTTAAACTAAATCTTCAGCTCTGTTACAATCCAGCCCTAGGAGTAGGGACAATCGTAACAAATCTCGATCTTTGTAAAATTTAATTTTTCTACGTAATTATAAAATGTGGATAAATTTTATCTATACCATAATGTAAGTAAAATGTCTTTACCTTATGAAAGATAAAAAGTTTATATATAAACCAGCAAATCGAAGATATCAACACAAATGAGAAAATTGTTACGTTTGTCCCTGGTCTTCCCTATTACATATATGTATGTGAGTATACAAGTATAATCGAGAGAAGCGGTTAAAGCACAGGTGAAGTCATTTCTCGGAATATATATCTCGATAGTAGTTATATTAACATAGGGCGAAACTAATTACATAATTAATTGCATAATTACCAATTTTATTATGAGGTTCGACCAGAACAATGTTTTTTGTATCTTCAACACTCAATATTTTTTATACATGACCTTTCCTTCTTTTATTTACTAATATTGATACCACAAAATCTGCAGAAACTGCTTTTTTGTCATTTTATTGTATTCGAGTGTAAAAAGATTTTTATACTCGGAACGGAAATAATAGATCTGCGATATTTTCAGTTAACTGTTATCTGCTACATGTTGCAATTACATCTAACTGACATAGACAGATGACAACCGCAGATTTAAAGGAAAAAAGGATGTGAATGTTTTCATACATTGTATTCCATTCACAAGTTGAATTTTCAAGCTATCTGGTCAGGGCTCGGATGACCAATGAGGTCACTTTGTAATTTCAGCTACTAAATTGAAATAAGTATTTGCTTTTACATATTGTCATATCTTCGAGGACGAGCGTGGCCTAGTAGACAGCGCACTGGTCTATTGAGCCAAAGGTCCCGGGTTCGATTCCCGGTAGAGCTAAAAAAATTATATTTGCTCGTTTTCCTCTCGGAAGACAATGACAAACCACCGAGAGTATGTCTTGCCAAGAGAACTTCTCTAATATAAATATAACCGTTCGGAATCTGCGTTATACTGTAGGTCCCATATACAATGTGTATAATCTACGTGCGCAACACATGTATATGAAGAGAAGTCACAACGCTCGGACATGAGTAATAGGATGAGGATGGATTGTCATATTAAATTATAACAAAATAGTAGTCTTCGGTATATTTTAACACTACGTCAATAATTTTAAATACAAAAACACTGCATTGAAACGAAAAATAACGCTGTACGTCGCAAAACTAATCCAGTTTTTTAACGTCATTTTTTATTTAACGTCACGCCTTTTAGTTCACAACTTTGCTAGGTGCAACGCCGTGTTTACAGTCAACGCGGACTTGGCAATCGAGCTAGCTGCAGGAATCTTTCGGGTCAGGTGGACAGGGTGACCAATTTTTCCAATTATTTCTAATTTCATTACATAAGGCATCTCTCAGAGTTCACAACTTGTCGATTACCTAACAGTATATAATCAGACGCAATTTTTTTGGTTTCGACGCCGAACTCTATTAGCTTTTGCGCGGCATTTAATTGCGTTTTTGGCGGTATATCCGAAGTAAAATTATTTTTTATTGTCTGAAACTAAATATACATTTGTTTATCGTGTATTTAGAAAGTACAAAAATTTGGAATTAAGTAAAACAATCATTGGAAATAATGAGAACAAAAATTGTTGAACATTCAATTATTTTCATCTAAACTCATGTCTGAAAAACAATTTATGCAAGTAAATTCGAGATTACACGTGCGCACACATTTGTCATGGGCCATATAGCTGCACCACGAGCATCGTTTATTATTGGGAGCCAATAAAATAGCGTGTCGACTTTGCCCCGTCGACTTTGCCCCGAACGTCGTTTTTTACTTTTGTTACTCCAAAAATATAAAAATTTTGAAAATATGCAAAAACTATTATCGGATTCGTATAAAGCATCGAATTTCCCATTAAAATCACTTACCGCACTAGGAAAAAAAATTTAGTGTCTCCAACACAAAAATTTGGTTAAAATATGCCCAACAAAACTGTTTAGTTGCTGTAAACATTGTTGTTACAACGTAATACTTTTGTTATAGCAACCAAAAATCTTTAACTATATGAATTTTTTTATGGAAAACAAAAGCGTTTAGTAATGTAAATTGCTTTATTGCAACTTTATTGCAACCAAAAATTTTAATTACTGGAATCAAATATTTTGTTTGAAGATATTAATTTTTTTATGATTTATATATATAAATCAAAATATATATAAACATTATATATTTAAATTATGTGTATATACTATGTGGGGTAGGTTGTCAGGAGTGAGCACGCTCTAACTGACAAGCTTGAATGTTGGAGAAGACCCGCTGAGATGCCCTAGATATAAGGTCGATGTCGAATCTTCCTTACGAGAGAAAATACCGGCGATGCGCCGCGTAGCGGGGTGAGAAAACATCTTAACTAACTGTTTAGTTAAGACGTTTTTTAACAGCAACGAAATATTTTTGGTTGCTATAACAAAAGTGTTACGTTGTAACAACAAAACATAAGTAACACAGATATTTGTTTACAGCAACTAAACAGTTTTGTTGGGCATATTTTAACCAAATTTATGTGTTGTTACAACAAAATTTTGGTTTGTACAACAAAACATTTTTCCTAGTGAAATCACTTACCGGTAGATTCGCAAGAGTAAAGCTCGATGAAAGAGTAGAAATTTTCGAGAGATAAAAAAAATTACTTTTCACTAAAACGCTTATGTCGCGTTAAAAATTACACCATAACTCAAAATGTCACCAAATTTCGTTGATAATACTGGCACATAAAGACGCATTTACAGTAGGAAAGGCAAGTTTCTACGATAGATTTAAATTGGCAAAAAGCCTAGTGTCAAGTTTGCCCCGGTCTCCCCTACATGTAATATTAATAGTATGCATATATTTACCATACCATTTTATCATAATTTCTAAATTTATTGTGTGAATAATTTTACTTTATTGACGTACATTACGGATCTTCTTATATTTAGAGTAACAAGCGCTGTGATGTGTAGTTTAAATAAAATAAAAATGTGAATATTTTCAGGCAATGTATTTCATTCACAAGTTATTAAATTTTCAAGTTATTGAGTCAGGGCTGGGGTGACCAATGGGGCCACTTATTAATTTCATTATATAAGGCATCTCCAGGACTGTCAGTGGCCACAGCTTGTCGGTGACCTAACAGTTTATAGTCGGGCGCAATCTTTCCGATTTTGACGCCGAGCTCTATGATCTTTTGCGCGGCATGTAATTGCGTTTCCGGCGGTACAACCGAAGTGAAATCACCAATGAACCCAATACCGATACTCTTGCCGTTATACTCTAGTGAATGGCCACCGATGTAATTCCAGCTTCTGCCAACATACGCGAGGCCGTCGCCTCCAACGAGGAAATTGTAGGCGATATCCGAAAAATTATTTTTCATCTGATAATCCTGCATAATTCTCAATTCGTTTGCACACTTTGATTGCGTGGTACAGAAATTTGACGCAGTGTGACAAATAATTACATATGGTACTGACAGTTTCATTTTTCTTAGGGGTTCCAAAGGCGGCCGTGCACGCCATACGTCCCTCTCGACAATGCGAAACTCTGTCCCGTTATTATCTGCAAGTCATGAAAATAAAATACATATCGTACAAAAAGTTCAAGATATACCATGCAGACAAATTTATAGTTAAAAGCTCTTTAATTTAACATCGAATTTGGCAATTTCAATCAGACGCATATGTCAATTTTAACATTAAAATCTAGAATATTACTCTTATACATGGGAATGCAAAAAGCAATATAATTAAAATATGACTCGTGGAAAGTAAAAATAGACATGCTTTTAAGTAGACGAATAAATACAAATATATAATGTAGGAGACAGATTTTAAGTTTGCAATCATGATAAGATAACATTTGCCTTGTGTCGCGCTTGCAAAACAAAAATTTTCCAGATGGCCAATTACCCTCGGTAGATGAGTCTGGAATTTCCCAAGAAACCGTTGTGGTTGGTGTGGGTGGTGTAGTCGGTGTGGTCGGTGCGTCCGGATGACGAGTGAAATATACAGTTATGAACACTATAATACCCAGAAGTATTAAAGCTAGAACGCACGATAAAGCCGTATGCCATTTCCACGTCCAGAGCCATTGTGTCACTAAAATAATTATAAAAAGCTATATTAGAACGATTGTTTTTTACGAGCTACTTAATATCGTATTGGATGAAATTCATTCGCAATTATTATGACGGGTAGCACTGTGTACGAAAGGAATATTATAATTACATAAAGCCCCTAAAGGATTATAATTCTTGTTTGATGTCACTTTTCTGCTAGTCTATTCACAATCGAGTAAACATATAATATTTTACGACATGCATTATCTCACCAATCTATGCCAGATAGCGTGACACATATATATTGTGAGATAAAAATAGCTCTTTTATATTTAGCTTTAATTCTTGTGGCGCAGCTATAGTGTAACAATTTTCAATCTAAAATATCATCAATATTAACCCTCCGAGGCCACACCTCTTTTTTTAATACGCCCCTGTCACATTGGGTGGTTGACACCTAGACGAATTCAGTCTCATGATTCTCATTAATGCGCACGTAAAAATTCATGCAACTTCAAAAATATGTATGGTGCAGAACCCGAAATGTGCTCGATAAACAAAAATGTTGTAATTTTTGGTCGCGATAAAAAAAATAGGTATACCGAGACCTGGGTGGTCACAACCCATAAATAATTTTAAAATGTTTACCAAACATAACTGACATGGCTTAAAGCCTTTCTACTGTACGAGAGAGGGACTCAAACTAGGGATCTTAGGTGGAGGGACACTGATTATAAAGCCTATCTTAAAAATATCAGGTTTGAATTTCTGTCTGGGTTGCCGCCACCTAGTGTGGCCTCGAAGGGTTAAAACTATATTCTGGAATAGTTGTGACAGGACCATTAGTCAAAGTAGTTAATGATATTTGTGACATATCGGCTATTCTTCCGGAAATGTTCATGCTCTGGTTTAGATCAAAGTTTGTAAATAGTAGAAGTTTTTTCTAGATAAAAAGGCATTACTAAAGAGATTTTTAGCGACTCAAATAAAGTTTTTGACATCAACTATTTATTAATGTATCGATATTAGATTGACGTCTAATCGACTAAACATTTCTGGCTAAATATGTACGCAACACAAATTGTCGAAAATGCTTAAATGTAAAACGTAGAAAAGAGAAGTTGATTCTATGATGTCTCTGAATTTACCAAGCAATTATATTCAATTTATAATATATTGTACTTAGCATATTTACATTATAATTCAATTTTTTGTGGTTTGTGTGTGTGGGTCACGATTTATAATTTCTTACATAAAATGGCATTTTATATAAAACTGTTGTTATCCTTAGATACAGAAACTTATGAGGGATCTGTTTTTTTTTTTAGTTATGTATCCGGCGATTTTATGCTTAAACATATCTATACTTGCAAAGAGAACGCAGTATAGGAAAACTAAAAGCAACGGGCCTGTTGCGTTGCACGATTAACTATTACCTTTATTTAATTTAGTATTTTGCGGAAAGATGTATCCGTTTGGAGCTTCGTTGTTTTTACTCGTCGACAAATCCGAGATATTGTCGAAGGCGCTGCTGGCGTCATGTTTATTCGCATCCTGATTCGGAGTAGGATTCGTGTAAACGAACTGCTTTAAAGTAACAGGACCATTGTAGCAGGTCTTGTTAACCAGATGCACATTCGTCGAGTTCTTCACGCGGACATCGCCAAAAGTCGGCTGATCAGCGTTCGATAAGACGACATCACCACTCGTGGTGGCGAACGCTTGATGCTGCTGGACGATGGTCGACGATACCGGCAGATTCGTGATCCAGCCGCCTTCTTCGACATCCGTCTCTTCTTCCTCGTCGTCGTCGTCGTCGTCTACGTCACTGCACTGTGTAGAGGAGTCTCTAATGCTACCATTGCCCGAAGCGACAACCGCAGTTTCCCTCACCGAACTCCCAGCCTCGCCGCGAAACTTGTCGACCGCGTGACTCTCGGCAGACGCAATAGTACCGTTCACGTGGTCCTGCTCTCTCTGACCCTGGTGATCACCGTCGAGCGCTTGTGGTTGCCGTTGCACCAATGCCACCATATCCATGCGCTGCTAAAAAAATTCACCTTTTTTACATCGGATACGTCTTAAAATCTGATACGCCGCATGCAGCAGAATATGCTCGTCGAGAAATAGTTATAGAGTCATTAGATATCTATATTCGTCAGGTCGCTACGAGATTCTCTCATCATTAGATTATAACAGTCTGGTTTAATTCTTTGTCTCCTCTTTCTCCATATCAGATAACAAGGAAAAGATCAGTTTGGAAACGTAATTCTTTTTTGTTAATATAGGATTTTTTTAACAGTTTAACAGTTTGCGAAAAACTACGGCTTTTATCTTAAATGATTTTTCCAAAGATCGTGGTTTGATATGTTTAAAACACTCAAACAAACATCTGCAGTTTAAATTTAAAATTTTGTTTATAGTTAAAAAGAATTACTACGTTTTCGAGTTCTCTTTGTAAGATTTACTAAAGAACTGAGATATAAACTGAATCATGCTTAAGATTTACTAATTGTTGAAACCGATCATTACGTTGAATAAAATCGACGAGGAATGTAACAGTTCGTTTCTAATCGACAGCTGACGGATGTGTCTGTTGGGTCCTTATCTCATAGAATAATAGAATGCTTTAATCCAGAAAATTATGTTGACACAACGTAAATGCGCGAATTAATAAAATCAGTGATTGGAGAGCAACATTGCAATAAACGGCAATGATAAGAAGCTTAAATAAATTAAAATAAATGTAAGAAGCTTAAATATATTAAAAATAAAGTTTGATAAGTCAAATATTATCTGGTATGGCAAATTTATACAGACTTCCTCCGTTAATGGAATAACAAGAGCTAACGTTATGCGTGCTGCATACGGTGTAAATCGCATTTATGCATTTTACACATAACGCATATTTATTAAGCATTGTAAATCGATACAAATTATATGCGTACATTAAATATATCCGATGTGTATTGCTGTTTCAGTGAATAAATTCTTCATAATATCTAAAAATCATATCGTTTAGGTCATTAAGAATTCTTACAGAAGCGAACAAACTGGATATCATTAATGTCTTCCACTGTGCTCTTTTTGCGCCGAATCTTTTATCTTACATTATTTTATAAATAAAAACCATCGCGAACAATTCAGAAATGTTCCAGTACAATTATTGTTCTATGTATAATTCTGTATTAATAATATATATTACTTAAACTCCGTTTTTACAGATTATGGAGATTCACGCCGGAATGGGATATGTTTCGAATAGAATGTATGTGAAAAAAGGACGGCGAGAAGAAAACGATGAGTCTCTCTCATAAGAAGCAAAGCATCTACAACAAATTGATTTCTTTGTAAACAAATTATGGACATCAATTGTACTAGCATGGAGTAAACGTCACAATATTATATCTTCGCCGTTCAAAATATTTTATTGCGGAATAAGATGCGTTCAATTTGGCTGATCAATCGTATCCCGCTTATCTACATCACCGTGACAAATTTTTAATTATTCGTGGCGTAACTCTTATTCAGTTAAAATTATTTACATCCGCCGATTGCAGCAGAAGGCACAACAGTTCGTCATGCCTTACCTTGATAGAACATCAACTGTAAAAACGAAGTTTTTTATTATAAAAATACATATTTTAACATACATTGTATTTAAATCGAGAACTCGTAGGTAAAATAAAAAACAAACTCAATCGAGAAACATCACTTACGATCAGTATTTCACATCGGCGCAGCCGGTCGGCAACAATTCGCATTATCCGTTAAATTAAGGATTGATTGACTCATACTTATTGTTAGAATTACCTTGCACAATTCATCGTTCGCGCTGACGGCGATCACTTTGCTGATACTAAATTCACCATCGATCTATGACGACATGGTGCTGACATCGTGGAAAGCGCCTCGCGGAAAGAAAAACTTTATTCGATCTGGTCCTAATAGTTTCGTCGTTTTCGACACGTCGTTGACACCACCTGCAGTTGGGGGATGCACCGTCCTGGGGGCACGAAGGATACAATCTGAACAAGAGGGGACTCCGATCAAACCACTATCGTTTATCTTCGTTGATTTTATGACATACGGACGGTCATTTAGATACTGGCTTCAGCGATAAAGGCCACGCGACTAACGATGTACCTTGGAGGTCGAATCGTGGAAAGCGTTTTCGTTCTCGCTCGCGAGAAGCAAAACGAAAAATAGAAAATCCAAGACCGGAAACTAGCCGGTATAGCGTGCACAATATTCCCTTTCGTACAACAGGGATTTTCCGTATTTAGTTTGAATGGTAACATCTCGGATTTTTGTGCTAATACGTGGATGGCACCGCGGTCATCAATGTCGCACCCAATCTACGTCACTGCTACGTATTAAATTAAAGTTACCGTAAATATAAATCCGAGATTATGTTGTATATATATGTATGTATATTTCGGAACTGCGCGATGTGTGCTCGTTTTTATCGAAAAGGATGGATTTTACGGTCGCAAGCCGCTTGTCAAGCACTCACTGACAATCGAATTGCCGATGGAAATAATGGAATCAAAGCACGAGTAATGGCGGCATTATCTCCGTTCAGTTCGACAAAGAACAGACTGCTGTAGCGTTATCTTGTTGAATGTGCTTGGAAATATGTAGCTCCACTCATTGCCTGTTTCCCTCAACCACAACTGTTAACTACATAGCTGCGGCATGCATGTGTGTGCGATAACGTCGCTTTAGACGATTTTTAGTCTTTTCCATGAAGCCGAACGGACTGATGGTATCTTCACTTCGATGGCCGGAGATTTCTATAACATTAGTTGCATACACGGCACATCCATATTATTCCCATTATATAATTTTTTGCAATTTAAGACAAGTGATTAGTGTTTCGCGCTAATTATATATCGTGATATTTGCCTCCAATTATAAAGAGGCAGTGTATTTAAAAAAAATTAAGTGCTCTCGTAGAGAAGGTCTTTCTATATAGAAACAAACTTATAATCACGCAGTTATATATATATATATATATATATATATATATATATATATATATATATATATTATATATTTCTTAAAACCAAAATTTAAAAAACAATGTTTTAGAGACAATTTTTTATATCTTTGAAAAAATCTAGTAGCATGAGAACCAATAATATATTACATTCTTTTGGATACAATGAGATTATATAAATTGTAATGAATTTAACATGCCGAGATGTCAGTATTATACATGTTGATATAAAATAATCGATTATTTAATAATAATATTACTAAATAAAAATAAAATATTATATTCAATAATAATATAGAGTAGGTAATGATCCTACATGAATATTCGAAATAACTGTAGAAAATCGAATAAAGTAAATGAAAAAACATATAATTAAAAACTTGTTGACAATGGTATCGTAATATTAATAAAGATATATGTTTAGGGGGAGGGAATATATTGATTTTATGAACTAGAAAAAATATTTTTATAAGACATAAATGAATAATATGTTTGTTCCCCATTTGCTTAAGATAGATATTTTTATACGAAATGTAATATTTATATGGTGATTTCGATTTAGAAGCTTTTGAACCGCGATTAAAACTTATTTGCATTTGATATCGTATGTATTTTATATATATGTAATTGTGGCTAAAGATAATTCACGCATGCTTTACTGATGTGCTTTGTTAAAAATTATTACATATGTATGTGGGTATACAAATGCAATTAAGATTTACCTCTTGTGATAGCTTCTGAGAATTTAATCGCGATAGCAATTGAAGCACAGGTAAAGTCGTTTCTCGGGAATATATATCTTGAAAGGAATTATATTGATTTTAAGATTTAGCGAAGGTAAAGAAGATAAAACTGAAGATAAATTAATAACAGTTAATAATTGTAAGAAAAGAAGTTCGAAAAAGTACGATATAGCACATGAAAGCAATCGCTAATTAAAATATTAACAATAAATCAGTCTTTTCTTTGATAATATTAATTATGTCTCTTCACATAACAAATTATAATCATAATAATCTGTAAATTTTTTTATTATATGTTATAATGTAAATTGATTGATGTTAATATGTGTGATTAATAAGAATATTCCAGTCTTTAATCTTAAGATTGCATTCTTCTTTTCAATAAAATATAATATACAGATTTTTCTCTTGATATTTTAATTATATGCTTTTGTATATTGTTTTAGCTGACTATAATAAATCTTACCTGCGCTCAACTAGTTGGGCGATGTAAATATAGCGCCCGTGATTTGCTCCGCGCGTACAATTAGCGCGAGACACTACCGTGCCTCTTGATTAATACACAATAGAGTAATATTTATTATTAAATTTTAAATAAAATATACTTTTGTATATAATCGAGTGGATTAATTCAGCAATAAATTAATAACTTTTGCGCTTTATTAAAACGACAGAAAATTAGTCTTTAGAATGTATCTTTAGAATGTATATATGTATCTAATATTAATAGTATGCATATATATTTACCATACCATTTTATAATAATTTCTAAATTTATTATGTGAATAATTTTATTAACGTACATCAGAAATCTCCTTAAATTCAGAGCAAGATATTACAAATTGTGATAAATTCTCAGGAAAAATTGACTCTATTGATAAGAATGATTTGAATATCACACAAAGGAAGATTTAAAATTAAGTATATACACAATAATATTTATTTATTGTATTAATCAATTGTATATTTGTAATAACTATAATACTCAATGATACATATAAATTATGTAATTGAATTTTAACTAATATTACAGATTGTAAATTCAGAGACAAAGATGGAAGAGAAAACTTCTGTTTTAAACATATTTTAGAAAATAGGTAAATTACTTCAAATACGTAGAGAAAGTGTACAATTCAATTTCGAAATATGATTTTAAAGGATAACCGCTATCTCTTAATAGTAAAGCATTTCTATAGGTATGATTTTCAAAATTAGCTCTTAAATGACTGTTGTAAAAAATTATACTATCATGCACTGAACCAGACCTAGCAACATATCTATTATTTCTAAATTTGCATGACAAACTGCTTGAACATTAAATGAAAAACGTCTTTTTTGGTCCGTTTTAAAATAATTTTCAGCATCTGGTCCATCTAAGAAATAAAATAATAATTTATATAATATTATATTGTCATAATAAATAAATGTTCACATAATTAATCAAATTTTTGCATTACCAAAAGATTGAATACGCGTATATGTGTACAATTAATACATTCTACAACTTTTGTAAATTAAGTAATATTATAAAATATAAAACTTTAATTGCTCTCTTCAAATTTTCTTTTGAGTTGCCTGGAAATGTATATAACGAGGTCTCAAACGAGCAATTGCTTCAGTAACTGTATAAGTACAATTCGTTGTAAATTCGTTGCGCCTCTAAAATCTTTCATTGTATTTAAAAAAGATTGTGTATAAATGCAATGTTAAAAGAAATTGGCACAATGGTGATATTGCATTATATTTCTTCAAGTATAAAAAAAATATAGATTTACATAGATTTAAGTAGATATATATGTTAAGAGTATAGTTAACCCTAGCTCGCCACACTCCAATCCAGATGGGCCGCTAAACGTTTTTCGGTTTTCTAGTTTTCACATAGTATAAATTTCTAGATTCTTTATAATATAAGTCCAGTTTAAATTCAAATCATTTTCTTGACCTGATATTATCATAAACATCTTATTCAGAGTTTCGATTTCCAATTTCTACAATACAAGCTTAAAAATATTAATTAGAATGAAAATGACAATGCGACAAAGTCGAGCGGTCTCACGGATCGGAGTGCAATGTGGCGAATAAAGGACTCGAAAATAAGTGTGGCTAGCTAAGATTAAGAAATATATTAAGAATATAGATCAAATAACCATTATATGAAAATAGGATAAGTAAAGTTTCTTAAAAAGTATTGTATGCATTAATCACTTATGCTTTTGTATCTTTTCATTTATTCATTTTTATTATAAAATATATCTTGTCTTACAAACCCGCGATATTTTCAGTTAAGTATTATCTTGGAATTATCTATCTAACATAAATAGATGGCAAGTACAGATCTTCCTCTTCTAAAAAGGGCATGTCATCGATACTCGAATCTATCGAAGTATTGTTGTCATTTTTCCGCGATGCCGATTAGTTCTTTCTCTGCGCTTATTTCATGAGCGGATGTTATGGCATATTTTGACAATTGTGTGGTTAATAGTGTAATAGTAACAGTGAAATATTAAAGTTAAATAGCGCGCGCCTGTGATGTGTAGTTTAAAAAAATAAAAATGTGTATATTTTCAGGCAATGTATTTCATTCACAAGTTATTAAACTTTCAAGTTATTGGGTCAGGGGTGGGGTGACCAATGAGGCCACTCAATAATTTTATCATATAAGGCATCTCCAGGACTGTCACTGAACCTCTCAGCTTGTCGGTGACCTAACAGTTTATAGTCGGGCGCAATCTTTCCGATTTTGACGCCGAGCTCTATGATCTCTTGCGCGGCATGTAATTGCGTTTCCGGCGGTACAACCGAAGTGAAATCACCCATGAATCCAATACCGATACTCTTGTGGTTATACAGTAGCGTATGGCCACCTTCGTAATTCCAGCTTGTGCCAACATACGCGAGGCCGTCGCCACCGACGAGGTAATTGTAGGAGATATCCTCATGACCATTTGTCATCTCCACATCCTGTATATATCTCAACACACTTGCACACTTTCTTTGCGTGGTACAGAAATGTCTTCTTAGCTCAGTGTGACAAATAATTACATATGATACTGGCAGCTTCATTTTCGTTACGTATTGTGCTCGCCGTGCACCCCATTCGTTCCTCTTGACAATGCGAAATGGAGTCTCTGTCCCGTTATTACCTGAAAGTCATGAAAATAAAGTACATATTGTACAAAGGGTTCAAAATATACCATGCAGACAAATTAATTAAAAGCTCTTTAATTTAAACACAGAATGAAATTTTAATCAGATGCATACGCCAATTTTAATCAATGAAATCTAGAACATTACTCTCATATATATGACAATGCAAAGTGTTTTAAAATAAGGTAACTCCGGTATTTACGCCGCGCGGGATTTCACGCCGCAGATGTAAGAAAAAATAAAAGGAATGAAAGTACTTGCTCGCAATTATTCTGTTACGTGCCTTTATGCCATATTAATATTGTATTGTAATTTCAATTCTTTACTGTTAATATTAACGAAACTGTCGTGAGTTGAATCGATTTGTCACCGTAGTAAAAAGCGCAATCTTGTGTTATGACCTACGTAAAATGATTACTGTAGGGAATGTAAAAGGTTTAATGGTTATTTCATGATACATAAGTGTAGAGGGATAGTAAATCATGGAATACAGCAAAATACAAGTGCATACTCTTGTATTTTTTGTTTAACTTAATATCTTGTATATCCCTCCTGTTTGGGATATACAGCAAGTTAGCATGTGGGATTTATGCCATAGTACAGATACTTTGTAAAACTCGAAATCTCCTATGTGTTCTTTTTCCTTCTTTTTTTAGAGATTGTATAACAATAATCTTTAATGCATTTATCGCTCTTCTATTTTCTTTTTAAAATTTTTTAGTTTTATAATTTGTTTATCATTTTTACATCTTAATAAACTTCTTACACACATTTTATAACTTATTATTGCCTTATTTATAAACATTATTTGTAATTTTTTATAAAGCGTATATTTCACCCATGAATGTCATATAACCTACCCCTCTGGGATATATGGCAAAAATGCAAAGGTTTCTAAAAGTTTTTTTTTTATTTAATACAAATAATGAATATTTCATATTTCTATTTTTTTTATAGTAGTGGACAGTATAAAGTTTTTATTGGTATATTTCATTTGCCTTAAACATAGTAAATAGTACTCGCCCGGGAAAAAAAATCTCTTATAATGTCTTATATGCTCATATAAGAAGCGATCTTATATGCTCATATATGAATTTTGGCCTGATAAGAACTTATATGGTCATATATGATTATATAAGATTATATATAAGGACATATATATTTAAATAAATTTCAGAAAATTGTTATATATTTTTAAATGTTATTTTTTAAGTGTGCCACTTTATTATAAGAGTGGACTCCACGATACAACTGATACAAATATTGTGCCGCTCCATAGCGCGAGACGTGTCTTTTGATACCATTCTTATAACGTACACTGTTTGTCAAATTTGAAATACGAGAAACAGATCCCATCGAATGCCATCTATGGGATACTTTGAGATGCAATATCTGATCTGCTCATATATTATCTTATATAACTATATAAGTTCATATATGATTATATTATTTTCAGTTTAAATTATAAAGTGTTTGCAAAATAATACGATCAATATATTTATTTATAAGAACTATAATATATATTATATAACTGTTTTTTCACGAATTATTACAGGTAAAATTTCACTGTTTATGAAAATATTTAATAAAAATTAATGTCAATTAAAAACGGGCACAGTAACAACTGTGCCGCAAGCAACAACGTAGAACTACGTCAACTGTCACTATTTCATGTTAAAGTATTCAGCGAAGGAAAGTAGACGTAGGACTACGTCAACTGTCACTATTATTCAGCCAAAGACAGTTGACGTAGCCCTACGTCTACTTTCCTTTGCTGAATACTTTAACGTAAAATAGTGACAGTTGACGTAGTTCTACGTTATTGCTTGCGGCACAGTTGTTACTGTGCCCGTTTCTTTTTTAGCTCATAAATTAGCTATACTTCTAACTCTAACTTTCTAACGCTACTGTATCGAAGAAGTAAAAAGTGGAAGGTTCCGACTTGTTTGATCATAAATGGGACTTCTTAAGCTTTAAAATGAGATGTTTATTATTATTCTACGATTATTAGTTTCGAAGATATAAACGTTTAAAGTGTACATGTTTCCGTTGCATTCGTTGCAGGCTGTGCCTGGATTTACTCCCCCTTATACCCCCCTTATATCCCCCCTTATACCCCCTCTATATCCCCCTTATACCCCCCCCTTACTGTCGACAAAGACGTAGTTCTACGTTAAAAAAAATTAAGTGACTTATGCAAAATTAGAAAAAAAGGAAAATTAAAAATAACATAAGTAATGAAAAGTGCCGTTTTTGGTCGAAGCTAATCGGTTCTTAATCCTTTAGGGGCCAGAGTACATAATTATGTACATTAAAAAAAAAACCAAAAATGTGTAATTTTGAACTGACAACCAGAAAAACTTAAAAAAACTTGAAAAAAACTAAAAAAAATTTTTTTTAACTAAAAAACTTTCATCAGGGACGTCTTTTAAGACTATCTTATAAATTATAACATTATACTCCAACGGGATCGATGTGTGGGCCTTAAAGGGTTAATAATATTTCACAAAACTCAATTATTATTATTAAATACATTTTTCAGTTTTTTAAACTGCGTGCCAATATGGACTTTGTCGGACTTGAAACGCAATTGTGTAAATTGAAACTAGAAATAATATCTCATATTAATTTGATTGTCAAGTGATAAATAATAGGGGAGACCGGGGCTATGTGTCCACACTTTACGCTATTTTCAAGTTTACTAAAAAACTAATAAAGATATTTGGCTAAAATTTTAATAGTATAACCTTTCAACCTTGCTATTAAAAAAAAACATAATTAAAATCGTTCATCTTTTAACATTTTAAAGAGGCGAATTTTTTAAGTGGACAAGTCAAGCGTAGATAGATAGCCCCATATGCGAGGCTATCTGTCCACATTTGAGGGGCTATCTGTCCACATAATAAAAAACACATTATTTATAAATTTTACTTTGTATATATTATTTATATTAATTTTTATACTTATTTATAATATTATTTATTATTAATATATAATATTGAAAAAACCGCCTAGTCGTTGGAGTCAGAGAAGTAGTAGGCACTTTGTGTAGATTTTTTGACAAGTTTCCTGCGTAGAGCTGACTTTTCTTTATGTACGGTGGCATCAAACTGATTTTGAGTCCGTTGCAAAATCAATGTGATGAGTTTTTTTTGTCCCCTCAACTCTTTAATCTTTTTTTTTTATTTGGGGCCTTTACCTTATTCTCGGCAGCCTTTGAAATAGAAAGTACTCAATAATTTAAGACAAACTCATATATTTAACTTGACGTGTATTTTTAAAATAAAAATTTGGTGACGATTCTTGAATCGCAGGATCAAGTAGTTGCTCGTAGGTCACTTTTTTACAGTAGCGAGTGAGAGCGCGAACATTTATTCCAAAGTCTAACGCTGTTTTTACGAAAAGATTCTCGTTTTCGTTTTTACGAAAAGACTCTCAATTTTTATTCTTTTAATTGCTCTAAATATAATTTTATTGGATATGTCTACTTTACCCGTCTTAAGGAAAGTCTTTCTTTTGTAGTTACGCACCATTATCTATTTATAAAAGAACAATTCGTCATTGAAGTGTGGACACATTGCCCCATCAAAAATAGGACAAATAGCCCCGACCACGTTTTTCAGTCTTTAACATGTTGCCAATTTTAGATAATGCGGAATTAAGATTTGACGCTTCTCACACTTGATAACTATATATTAATTGATAATATTATGAATTGCTTACTTTAATTTGAGTTAAACTACTGTCGCACAGCAAATTTTTCGATCGTCGAAAAGTGTGAATAATTGTTTTCGCTTTTCCTTTAACGTATATAAGGTCTGCGAGAGGCATCGCAAGAAAACAAACAACATTTAAATATCTTACGTAGGGCATTTTTCAACTACTTGTTACAATGGTAGAGACATCTGTCTCTTAAAACTTGAGATAGCAGTACTGTGGACACATAGCCCCCGTAGACAAATAGCCCCGGTCTCCCCTATATTAGAAGATTATTTATAACAGTTACACAAACTTATCGATAGATCCAAGTATATGTTCATATATGATTATCTTTAACCTTATAAATATACCTTATAAATATACTTTTACATGTGATCAGACATGATACAAGCATATAAAACCATATATGGCTCTATAAGGTTATATTTATAGAGATTTTATGGAATACTAGTTTAATACCTGTGCAAACTGGTATATTAAGCCATTTTCCCTCGATACTGCAGCTAACATCTGTCGAACCTCTTATTTTATATCCCGAATCACAAGAGTAGAGGAGATGAGATCCTAATCCCAGTTCCGTTCCTTCTGGAACGTTACAGTCCTGTCCATCTGAGCATTGCGATCGATGTAACTTCCAGTGACCGTTTTGCGGTTGCGGAGGTGCTTTGCAAGTGTTTGTGCCAGAAGGTGTCCCAGAAGAATGTGCTGGTGCAGGAGTCGGTGGCGATCGTGTAGTTCCTGTTGTTGGTCGCACCGACAGTAAAAATGACGGCCATCCAGTGCTACATAATCCCTGGTCCTCGTCTGAGCTATCGGCGCAGTTGTCTACTCCGTTACATCGTAGATCACCATCGATACAAGCTCCGTAAGCACAACGAAAAGCTGTCGGAAAACAACTGCAAATAAATTGGCAGACGTTTGTTTCTCATACTAGTTTTTCAATGTATATACAACTGGGAATTGTACTTCAAACATGTATAAAAGATTCTCACGGTAACGATTTGCATAATTT
The DNA here is from genome assembly GCA_035220575.1 of Temnothorax rugatulus. Classification (NCBI taxonomy): domain Eukaryota; kingdom Metazoa; phylum Arthropoda; class Insecta; order Hymenoptera; family Formicidae; genus Temnothorax; species Temnothorax rugatulus. Next base: position 62,192 of record JASTWL010000737.1, on the reverse strand, counting down.
AGGTGTTTCGTCAGAACTATCCGCACAATTTCGAGTTCCGTCACACACAGCGGTGCTAGAAATGCACTGGCCGTTGTCACACTTAAACTCATTCTCTCTACATCTGCGTGCAGGTCTTTCCGGTTGAGTGTTTGTTGTATTTGTTAAGCACCGGGACTGCGTTTCGTCACTGTTGTCGACGCAATTGGGAACGCCGTTACACACCAAGTCTTTGTCTATACAGCCACCATAATTACAACGAAAGGCGTAGTCATCAGGACAAAAAATTTCTGGCCCTTTACACTCGGCCTCTGTCTCGTCGGATAAATCCCTGCAGTCCGCTTTGCCATCGCATAATAAATCGCTGGCTATACATTCTCCATTGCGACATCGAAATTTCTGTAGTCTGTTCAAATGATTAAATTAGTTGATACTTATTTATTTGAACATTAGATTACTTCGACGCATAAATACTTACCCGTAATTATTTGTTTGTGTATACCCAATTTGTGCATACCCAGAACCAAGGCACACTGTAAAATTGAAGAAATAGAGATTCGCTAGATAGAAAAATCAAAATCTATCCCGTTATTTTATGTGTTGAGTAATTGTATAAGTTGAAATTATTTATCAAATTATTATAATTATAATTAAGATATTTCCAATAATATACATAGATATAATCATATATTTTCATATATAGCCATATAATATTGTTCAAGATTATATTTCCATTTCTTATATGACCATAATAATTATATATAATTATATATCTACTAATATGAACAAGTAAAAGGTATTTTTTCCCGGGTATATAATCATATACGCTCAAAAACATATCTGGTCATATATAATTATATACTCGACTCATATATGGCCATATAATATTGTTGAAGATTATATTTTCCATACCGGAGTTACCCTATATGATATGTGACACGTGGAAAGTAAAAAAGGCACGCTTTTAAGTAGACGAATACATGGAATAAATACAAATATATAATGTAGGAGACAGATTTTAAGTTTGCAATCGTGATAAGATACCATTTGCCTCGTGTCGTGCTTGCATAACAAAATATTTTCTAGATGGACAATTACCCTCGGTAGACGAGTTTGGAATTTCCGGTGTGGTTAGTGTGGGTGTTGTGGGTGGTGTGGTCGGTATAAACGGTGTAGTCGGTGCAGGCGTTGTGGTCGATGCGTCCGAATGACGAGTGAAATGTACAGTTATGGGCACTACAATAGCTAGAAGTATTAAAGTTAGAACGCACGATAAAACCGCACGTTTCCATGTCCAGAGCCGTTGTGTCACTAGAATAATTATAAAAAGCTGTATTAGAATGTTTGTTTCACGAGCTATTTATTAATACCCTTTGATGAAATTCATACACAATTATTATGACGGGTAGCACGTGTGTACGAAAAGAGTATTATAATTACATTAAGTCCCTCACGTAAAGCATTATAATTCTTGTTTGGTATCAATTTTCCGTTATTCTATTCACAATCGAGTAAACAAGTTGCGGCATGCAATATCTCGCCAATCTATGTCAGATAGCGTGACATGCTCTTTTACATTTAGCTTTCATTCTTTGGGCGCGACTAAAGTGTAACAATTTTTAGTCTAGAATATCGTCGATATTAAACTAGATTCTGAAACAGAATGACAAAGATCATTGGTAAAAGTAGTTAATAATATTCGTGATATTAAAATTACTTTTAAAAATTGTTGCAGTCTGAATGGTTCTCTGATAATCATAATTCATCATTATCATACTTCAGTAAGAGAAGAAATGGCTGTTTTTTCGAAAACCCTCATGCTCTAACAAGTCAACGTTTGTAAATAGGTTTCTTTCAGACATGTACTAAAAGGAAGAAATTATCGAAACTACTTCAAAATAGATGAAGATTGTACATCATTGATTCTTATCGCATTACTATCGTAGAATTATCAGTAGTATCTAACTAGAGATGATCAGTCAAATCGACGTCAATGCACCGGTGAATGATTGATGTCGAATACTGATTTATATTTTTATCATCTGTGGGCCTATTCTGTAACTCTTAACGACAGTTTCGTTATCGTTATATTGTCATTGCGCACCTTTTTTACCATATACATATATCTGCACCACGCAAATATAACGATAACAAAACTGTCGTTAAGAGTTACAGAATAGGCCCACTGGATATGGAGCCAGATGAAAGACAATAGAAATCTTACAAAAATATTCGCAATTGTTTAATTGACGTAAAAACAACTATGATGAGATCGGAGATGACAAAGACGAATCAGTATGTGACATCGACTATTTATCAATGCGTCGATATCGAATTGACGTCGATTCGACTAATCATTTCTGACTACCCAGCCAAATCAAATTCTCTTTGTTTTATATGTAAACATTTCAACACTTTGTGTTGCTTATTACGTACCCACATATGTTTACAATGTAAAACTTTAAAAGTTTACATGTACCACGAAATGTTTACGTATAAAACAAAAAGAATTTGATACTATGATGTCTTTAAATTTATCAGATTAAAATCAGTGTCCACAAGTAATAATTGCGTTCTACTAATATATTTAAAATTTTCAAGATGAATATTGAGAGAGAGATTCGTTCTTTAATATTTAGATACACAACATATTTATTACACACGTTTTCAAACTATAAGTTTGAAAGAGTTGAAAGTATATTTTCTTTTATCAGGAAAGACATTAGAGTAATGTCTTGTTACGATGATGTCGATAAAAAATATTTACTATTATCTATATTCAATTTATAGCATATTTAGCAATTAGCATATTTACACTATAATGCAATTTAACGAGTCGCGATTTATTATTTCTCATATAAAACTGTATCTTATATAAAATTGTTGTTACCCTAAGATCCAAAAACTTATAAGGGATCTGTTCTTTTTAGTTATCCGGCGATTTTATGCTTATACATATCTATACATGCTCTCAAGGCGGTCACCCATCCTAGTACAGTACCGTGCCCATGTCGCTTCCCAGGTAGCAAGCACTCGTCATTTTGACGTCAATTGACGTCAAAATGACGGACTTTTGACGTCAATTGACGTCAAAATGACGAGTGCTTGCTACCTGGGTTGACTTCGATGATCCAGTTGACAGTGACGATCTTCTCACTCTGATGCTTCCTTATTAACTGTACTTGTCTATAACAGGTACATCTTTAACGTGTTCAAAAATCTTGTAATGATAATCTTCTTGATAGTTATAACACTGCATGAAATAGTTATTATAAAACTATAATCACACGCAACTACATCCACTTATACCATAAATTCGCCACTTCAATCATAAAGTTGCGAAACAAACATATTGTAGTTAATTTTGTAGTTTTTATTTTATTATTACTTTATTATACAATATTAAGAAGTAAAAATAGTTATATTACAAAAGACCTTATTTGGACGACTTTAAGACGTCTTTAAAATGACGTCTTTAGATGGTCTAAAAAATTACGTCTTCTTACGTAAAGAAAGAAGTATATGTATTATAGAAAAACTAAAAGAAACGGGTCTGTTGCGTTGCACGATTAACTATAATATTACCTTTATTTAATTTAGTATTTTGCGGAAAAATGCCTTCGTTTGGAGCTCCGTTGTCCTTATTCGTCGACAAATTCGAGGTATTGTCGGAGACGCTGGCGTCAAGTTTACTCGCATCTTGAGTCGGACTAGAATTCGTGTAAACGACTTGGTTTACATGAATGGTAACCGGACCATTGTAGTTGACCTCATTACCCAGATGCACATTGCTCGAATCCTTCACGCGGACGTCACTGAAATTCGACGAATCAGGGTTTGGAAGGGCGATGTAACCATTTGTGGTATCGAACGCTTGATGCTGCTGGACGATGGTCGATACCGGCGGATTCATGATCCAGCCGCCGGCACCTCTTTCCTCGACATCCGTCTCCTCTTCTTCATTGTCGTCGTCTATAACGTCACTGTGCGTAGAGGAATTTCCAACGCTATCATTGTCCGGAGCTACGACCGCGATTTCCTTCGCCAAACATCCAGCCTCGCCGCGAAACCTGTCGACCGCATGACCCTCGGCAGACGTAACAGTACCATTCATGTGGTCCTGCTCCTTCTGACCCTAGTGATTACCGTCAAGCGTTTGATGCTGCTGTTGCACCAATGTCACAATATCCATGCGCTACCCTGAAAATTCACCTTCTTTATATTAGATACATCTTACAACATCTGCGATACGCCGCATGCAGCAGAATACGCTCGTCGAGAAAGCTATATAGGGTCTTTAAATAAATTCATCAAGTCGCTACGAAATTCTCTCACTTCCAATTAGAATATAAATGTCCAGTTTAATTTTTTGTTTCTTAATCTTCTCTTTTCAAATAACAAAAGAAAGATCAGTTTGTAAACATAATTCTTATTTGATTTCTTTTACAATTTCCGAAAACTTTGAAGGTAAAATAAAAGACAAGCTCGAGAAATATCAGGGCTGCGTTCAGAAATTCAACCTGCGTAACTCTAAGCTATAGTTCACGTCACGTATATTATAGCATTAGAATTACTTAGGTGTGCCTGGGCGTAATTCCTGAACGCACCCTAATATTTTAAATTGACATCGGTCCGCAATAATCCGCTAAATTAAAAGATTAACTGACTTATATTTAGGATTACCTTGCACAAATTACCATCTGGCGGCGGTCACTTTGTCAACACTAAATTCACCATTGATTTATGACGACATGGTGCTGTCATTGTGGAAAGCGCTCCGCGAGCAGGAAAACTTTATTTCATCTGGCCCTAACGGTTCTCGACACGTCGCGTTAACACCACCTGCAGTTGGAGGATGCACCGTCCTGCGGGAACAAAGTACAATCAGAACAAGAGCAGATTCGGTTCAAGTCACTATCGGCTATTTTCATTGATCCTACGACACTGTCAGACAGATATTGCCTTCAGCGATAACGCCACACGGCTGCTGAAAGACGCGCCTTGAATGTGGAATCGTGGAAAGCGCTTGTTCTCGCTCGTGAGAAACAAAACGAGGAAAAGAACAGAAAAGCGGAGACTAAAAACTGGTATAACATGCACGATATTGCTTATCGCACAATAGGTATTATCCTATTTAATTTGAAAGATAACGCCTCGGCTTCCTGATATATGTTGGTACGTGGATGGCACCGCAGTCACCATGTCGCCAAATTTGTCAGTGAATCAAGCTGCATATTAAAGCGAATGTAAATACAGTGCGATCCGAAATATGTTGTACATATGTATATTTCGGTAATGCGCGACGCTCGTTTTTATTGAAAATAGCAGATTTTGCGGTCGCAAGCCGCATGTCAAACAGTCACTGACAATCGAATTACCGATGCAATCAAAAGCGAAATGACGGCATTATCTCCGTTCAAACCGGCACAGAACAGACTGCTGTAGCGTCATCTTGTTGAACGTGAACGGAAATCTGTGACCCCACTCTTTGCCTCTTTCCTTTAATCACAATAGTCACTGACATAGCTGTGGCATGCATGTATGCGATAACGTTGCTTAAAGATTGGTTTATAATAGCCGTAACCGTTGATTTAATGATAGTCGAATGTGAGAAGTATGATAGACTGTGATTGGCCAATTTCTTAAAGATTACGGCTTAAATCAACGGTTGCGGCTATTATAAACCAACCTTTAAGGCTGATTTATAGAGGCCGTAACCGTTGATTTAAGCCGTAATCTTTAAGAAATTGACCAATCACAGTCGATTATTCTTCTCACATTCGACTGTGATTGGTCAATTTTTTAAAGATTACGGCTTAAATCAACGGTTACGGCCTCTATAAATCAGCCTTTATACGATTTTTAGTCTTTTCCGTGGAGCCGAATGGACTTGTATCTTCATTTCCATGGCCGGGGATTTCTAACATCAGTAGTGTACACGAAACATCTAGATTATTTCTATTATATGATTTTTTGCTATTAAAGATATAAGATTACTATTTTGCGCTAATTATGTCACGATTATTTGCCTCGAGTTGAAAGACAGTGTATTTAAAAAAGAATTTGGAGCTAAGAGTTTCGTAGAGGTCTTTCTATACAGACTTGAATTCAGTTATGTGTAAAAATATATATATCTTAAAATTAAATTTAGAAAGACACTGTTTTGAGAAACAGTTTTTCATATCTTTGAAAAAATCTAGTAGCATAAACTATGATAGTATACCATATTCTTTTGGATACAATGAGATTATATATATAAATATACAATAAGATTATATAAATTGAATTCAATTTAACATACCGATATGTCAATATATGTTTTACTTCGATATAGTATTTTATTTAATGATAATATTATTGAATAAAAAGAAAATATTATACTAATTATTGATGTAATTATTGATAATAATATAGAGGCTCCGACGGCGCCGACACGTAGGAATGGCCGCATTAAACACTTTTTCGCTCTGCCCGACTATTTATGGGCCAGCAGACCTCTGACTGCTCCAAAAATTTAGCTAGTTTAAACCTCTCTCTCCTTTCCATGTAAACTTTCTTTCAATTACTTGTAATTTCCTATATATCTAGTGACTAAAAAAAGGAACTAAACAATCTACCAATCAGAATCAATTTTAACCGACCAATAAAATGTCAAGCTAAATCTGTAACAGTTAGGTCATTGTCAACGATTATGTTTTTCTCCTTTAAGATCTTCTTTTTAACCTATCCTTTTCTGTGTGTTCCTTACCTTTCAGTTTCTCTGTAATCATATTTATTCCTCTTCTTGTCCAGAATTTACTGTAACTTCTATCGCTTTTTCTACAGCATCTCTTTCTTGGACATCCCATTCTTTTATCACAATATTATTAGTTATTTTCTTTCTCTCTCTTATTTCCTCTTGCATTTTTAATTTTTTAAATTTTCTATTACATCCGCGCCAATGTGAGATGTACAAAATGATGTTTGACGAGTAAGAAAAAGATGTACAGGAATTGAATACGTATATGTTTCTTTATTTAACAAGTAATAGGCTCGTTAAATGTACAACAATTAAATGTTACATTTTTTTATATAAACAACATGTTCTCTAAGATTATGTATTAAAACATGACTGACAACTTCGGCATATTATAAAATAAAGTATATATAGTAATTATCACATTAAAGTATATGCAGTAATAATACAGAAAGTAATTATGTATATATCACATTGGCACCTTTATTTCTTTACACAAACCACTGAACTGAATAATCTGGTGTTTCGACACATTAGTGAATGTGTGTGGTTGATTAAAAATGGATCACTTAACATTTTTTACATACATATATATCCTGTATCATGCATGGTATATATTTCTATAGCGATTTTCAATTTTAATATTTGTTTAACAGCAAATCAATTTTATTATAAAGTTCGACCAGTACAGTGCCTTTTATATTTTCTACACTTAATATTATATATTTATATATGACATTTCCTTCCTTTACTCACTAATTAGCTTGATCTAATTAAATTTATTGATGCTACGAAAGCAGAGACTAATTCTTTTGTCATACATTTCACTGTATTCGAGTGTAAGAAGATTTTATATTTGGAACGAAAATAATAGACCTGCGATATGCAATATATTCATCAGTTAACTGTTATCTGAACTTGTTGGAATTATATCTTACATAGATATATAGATGCACTGCAATTGCAAATGTGTTATTTAGCTAAAACTCTTCTGACATTTCTTGCCGTTTTAAATCACGTTAATCATTTGACACGATTGAACGTATTAACTTTTAATTTAATACGGTTAAAGGTGTTAAATGACGTAACTTATTAAAACACCCAAAAGTGTGTAAAAAGAACTGCATGCAGTCAAATGTGTCATTCTTAGACGTTCATGCGTACCTATACAACTAACACATTGGATTTACAGTGCGGCAATTACAGATTTAAAGGAAAAAAGGATGTGAATATTTTCAGACATTGTATTTCATTCATAAGTTAAACTTTTAAGTTATCGGGTCAGGGCTTGGGTGACCAATGGGGCCACTTTTTAATTTCGTTATATAAGGCATCTTCCAGGACTCAGAGTTTTCGAAACTTGTCGGTGATCTAACAGTTTATAGTAGGGCGCGATCTTTCCGGCTTTGACGCCGAGCTCTATGATCTTTTGCGCGGCATGTAATTGCGGTTTCGGCGGTACAGTCAAATTGAATCCACCAATAAAAGAAATGCCTATACTTTTGCTATTATAACCGCGGGCATGGGCATCGACGTAGTTCCAGCTCTTGCCAACATATGCGAAGCCGTCACCTCCAACGAGAAAATTATAGCCAATATCCACAAAATTGAAATCGTTGAAATATAGAGTAATATTTATTATTAAATTTTAAATAAAATGTACTTTTGTATATAATCGAATGGATTAATTCAGCAATAGATTAATAACTTCTGCGTTTTATTAAAACGACAGAAAATTAGTCTTTAGAATGTATCTTTAGAATGTAAGGGAGAGTGGGGTAATTGTGAACACGGGGTAAACGCGAACGATACTATTGTAGTATATTAGAGTAGTGATATTTTTCGACTTCTCGTACTTGTACCACTAAGCGTATATCGGACTATCGCTGGGTGCGAGAAGTAGGAGAATATCACTATTCTAATTTACAACAACAGTAATCGTTCGCGTTTACCCCGTGTTCACAATTACCCCACTCTCCCCTATGTAATATTAATAGTATGCATATAATATATTTACCATACTATTTTATCATAATTTCTAAATGTATTATGTGAATAATTTTATTAACGTACATCAGGAATCTTCTTAAATTCAGAATAAGATATTACAAATTGTGATAAATTCTCAGAAAAAATTACTTTATTGATAAGAATGATTTGAGTATTACACAAAGGAAGATTTAAAATTAAGTATATACACAATAACATTTTATTTATTATATTAATCAATTGTATATTCGTAATAACTATAATACTCAATGATACATATAAATTATGTAATTTAATTTTAACTAATATTACAGATTGTAAATTCAGAGACAAAGATGGAAGAAAAAACTTCTGTTTTAAACATATTTAAAAAAATAGGTAAATTACTTCAAATACGTAGAGAAAGTGTACAATTCAATTTCGAAATATGATTTTAAAGGACAACTGTTATCTCTTAATAGTAAAGCATTTCTATACGTATGATATTCAAAATTAGTTCTTAAATGACTATTGTAAAAAATTGTACTATCATGCACTGAACCAGACCACCTAGCAACATATCTGTTATTTCTAAATTTGCATGACAAACTGCTTGAACAATAAATGAAAAACGTCCTTTTCGGTCCGTTTTAAAATAATTTTCAGCATCTGGTCTATCTAAGAAATGAAATAATAATTTATATAATATTATATTGTCATAATAAGTAAATGTTCACATAATTAATCAAATTTTTGTATTATCAAAAGATTAAACACGTATATGTGTACAATCAATACATTTTACAACTTTTGGAAATTAACCCTTTTGGAAACGTCCCAGCCTAGTTCAGCTCGAATTTATCCTCCTGGAGTATAGAGCGTAATTTCGAAAGCGTTAATGTAACTATGATTTATCTAACAAATAAATAATAAATAAATTAGTTAAATAAATTTTACTTAATTAATGTAGAAAAATGAATGAAAAATATCAGGGATTTTCGTCCAAATTATTCTCACAATCTTCCTCGAGTAGCTGTTGGCGTATGGGCCGAGGCCGTAATTGATATGCCATCTAATAAAACCGAAATAATATTATTCGCTCTTAAAAGAAAATTAATCATCGTACAACATGATGGACTTACCTTTTTTTACACACTGATGACGAAAACCAATGGAAAAAACAAGCATACTTTGAAAAAATAAGTAGTACTTTTTTGGCTGAAATTCGTCTCTTCAACTCCCCAAATAAATACCTTTTGTGAAACGACCATTATCAAACGATTTTTTTCCTTAAAGTGTTGTATCTCAAGAGTGTCAAGTTAAATTTTTAGCTCTTAATATGAAAAAATGGAAGAGTTATGAATTTTTGAGTGAAAATAGTCATTTTTTCGTTTTTTTTTTACGTTCTCCAATTTTTTCATACTCAATCTTACATTTTTATGACCTATTTTCTCAATCTTATTTTTTATGACCAAAATGACCTATGACATCTGTTAAAACAACATTCGAAGACTATCTTGGAATTTCTTTAAGTGAAAAAAATGAATAGCTTTCTCGCAGCAAGCATTTTAGTGGTTGGGGTATAAAATGACCCCAGGGTGCCAGCTATGTGATGCTGGTGAAGTGTGCCAGCTAAGGGTTAATAAGTAATATTATAAAACATTAATTGCTCTCTTCAAATTTTCTTTCGAGTTGCCTGAAAATGTATATAACGAGGCCTGAAACGCACAATTGCTTCAGTAACTGTATAAGTACAATTCGTTGTAAATTCGTTGTGCTTCTAAAATCTCTCATAAGGGGAAAAATGGAATTGGGAAAGACCATACAAAAGCACGCACAAGCCCTTGCGAATCTGCGCCTTCTCATCACCAATATTGAAGACGCGTATTCTAACTCTGCTGTATTATCTGCTTATAAAACTGGGTCCGATGTATTGAAGAAAATGGGACAAAATGGTTTAACGGAATATGGCAGTTCGAGACATTATGGACGACATTAATGAGGTAAGTGGTTGTACATGGTACATATATTACTTGCAATTACTTGTGACAACACAAGTAGTAATACCTGTTATTCGATGACCAAATTTTAGAGGAGAACAAAGAGATAGATACAGTTTTATCTGAAACACTAAACAACACAGACTCTGAGACCGAATTGGAAAGGAAATTAGCGGAATTGTTGAATGAGGATGATATAGAAGTTTCCACCGCAGTTCCTGATGCAAATCCAGAGATTGAAAAATTGAAGCAACGTTTGCAAGACTTACGTATGGAAGGTAAATATTTGTTTGGCGTATCGCCTTGTATATATATTTTAGTTGTAAATAGTTGATTAGTTGCATGTAGATTTAGATTAGTCGTACTATTGTTCTTTTCTTTTCTTTCGCGCGAAACGTCGGTGGATCGCGATCGGTAGAGATCAAGCGACTCACCTATGGGTGCTGCCATCGCCCATCCACCGACGGCAGCAATTATACCCCCAAAAAGGGAGCACCTACTCGCCCGCGGCACGTTGCAGGACCGCGGGCACTCATCGTCACATAGCCGTGGAACACGGATCCAAATTTTGGAAACGCCCAATCGCACGTTTACCGATCTCTCGCCTGCTTGCTCAACACCTGCTTGAGTGTGCCTGCTCTCGCTGTGCTTTATCTGATTGTTGCTGAATGCATGCCGAAATAACCGGATTGGACAAACACGGACAGAACGAGAATCGGTGGACTCCAGTAGACGACCGGCGAAGCGGCGAACCACGGGTGAGTCGCTTTTCGCTTTTTCGTATCTCGTTGCATGCGCACATTTTGCCTTCTCGCTTTACGACTTGTTCGCGAGGGGATTTTGATTACCCCTCTAGTCCTTCGAAATATTATAGACAATCTCGCCTCCGGGGGCCTGACACCCCCCCGCCGCTCAATATTGTAGAGTTTATTAGTACATTTTATATACAAAGTAATGAAATATATGATACAGGTTTAGTTTCACCCGGCAAAGATGTAGCTGTACTACCATCTGTATCATCCAATAAAGAAAAGATAATTCGAGGAATCCGAGTGCTTGTAAGAGTTGCAATAGTCGATTTATAAATTTATATGATTATACAACAATTTCACAGAATCATTCGTCTCCCATTTTTAAAAGAATGTTTTATTGTAGATATTATGTCATATAGTGAAAAACATATTTAAATGTATGTACATTATGTATAAACATAATGTGTAAAGATTTTTTTTATTAAATCTGTTTTGTACAACTTGGCATATATAAAGTTAAAGAAAGTATGTATGGTATCTAAATTTCTATTTCTGTTCATCCATTTTTTATGTCATCTATCTACATTTATGTTGTAAAGTAATAAGAACTTCTAAAACCCATAAAATAACAAGCGCAGCTAGAATTGTGAAATTAATTTCATTTATCACATACGCGTACAAGAAATTATTTCTCAAGTCTTTAATTGTTTAACAGAGTTGCTCACATAATTACGCATTCAATAAGAAATAAAGATAATTATCAAGTATAGTGTAGACTATACATGGCACACAAGATAAATGCTTTTTTTCGGTGATTGCACGTAATAATCGGTAGTTCTATCAATAAATTTAGGAACATCTTATTTGAGATTGTTCTGAGCATAATGTATGCGTCTGATTTTGTTCTATTTTGGTAATTACATCTTCTATCCATGTAATATGTCTGGAGATTTCTGTATATAAGGTATACGAGTTACAACGAACACTTCCATTCTCTTCTATCGTGCCGAGAGAAACGCTAACAATACCTCGGAGATACCACAAATTATTGGTTTTAAAGACTAATCCGCTGCCACTATCACCATCACAAACAGAAGAACCTGAAACATACAATGCTTATGTAAGTCATCTTTCTATTTTTCGCAACTTTGCATATATAGAACAATTATTCTTAAATTTGTTTTTTTTTTCTTTCCTTATTATCTTTTCTTATATAACATTTACTTAAATTGAACTAGTCATACATCTTTTGCAAATATATTTCTGATAAATTTAATAAAATAATATAGGGTCATGCTGATTTATGACACACATAAATGTTCTTTTACTAACCATTTGTGTAGCCTGCGCAAAACTTATCATTGGTGATAAATTGTTCCATATCTCTAATTTGGCTCGCGGACCTGCACTGGCTGAATGAGATTACAGGCACTGTCAGAGCCTGTAAAATTGCGCTCATTCGCGATTCACCAGTTGCGGTTATACCAAATCCCGCTACCTTTCCATAAGTACCCGGTTCCAATACATTCCCATAGCTTGAAGTATCTATGCACGCGGGAATTAAATAGGATGACAATACAAATGGTGTGACGAGTTCTAATACCGCGATATCCCACAGGTAATTTCCTATGAATCCTAGATAATTGCGTGCAATGTAAATACGTTTCACCTGGAAGAAGGTATGTGTAACATTTCGATCGGCAATATTTTATACAGATTAGTTTACATCGCATTGTATACATTTGCAAACCTGATTTCTTTTAACGAGATTTGGATTCTGAAGGGGACTATTGTAATCGCGAAAAAGATTTCCCGCTAATATATAAATTTTGTTGGCATCAATCGGTTGCCTATTGTTCTCGTCGTATACACAATGAGCTGTCGTTATCAAGAGATTTTCTTGAATGATAGTCGCTCCACAGAAGTATTTCTTTGGCTCGCCTAGTTTATCGCGATACATCGAGGCGTGCCACGGAAATTCCATGATATTCCGTCGAAAACCGCCTACCGATACAACGGTCGGTTTATAATCGAAAGGTAGAGTGCCGCATACTACAACAAACATTTCGGTTAGAGAAATCGTATTAGCGTGATAATACAAGAGAATGTATATTGAGCACTCGTGCTTATAAAAAAAAGAGGAAGAGATAATTCACAGTAACCGTAACCATTGCGCGTCATTGTATGATAATTTTATGACTAATTGGATGGAAAGGAAATTGAGATATTAAGATATATCGAGGTCACGTAATAGTTTATTAAATATATTCGATGGTGTATATGTATGTAAGTGCACTTAACTTAATAAATCATAAATTATAAATTTATACACAGCGTAATTAAAAATTATATTTTAATACTTTCATTAAAGCTTTGGTTCATTAGGAAACAATTGCAAATCATAACTTAAATAGAAATTGTAAAACGGAATGACACAGGTATGTGAATTATCTCAATGGGGATATTGACATGTGTGATTACCATGCCACCTGTAAAAATATTGTTCGAAATTCTACTACTTATAATTGTACTATCATTTTTTTATAATCTTAAGACCATGCCCAAGACACATCTGTTGCTGTATCATTATTTGGCTTTGGTACTCTAACATCTATGTTCGGATAATTTGGATTATTGGCATTTGTATGTATGATTCTATCATCCAACACTTCAATAAACGTAGCATTTTCTGTCAAAAGTGGTTTGGAACGCAAGTTGAGTATCATTAATGTAAATATTTATCGTGCGCGGACCTGGAACACATCGCATAGGTTCTGGTTCCCATTCACCATTCGCATTACATCTCACGTTCCTTCTTTGTCCGGACAGTAGATTAGTTTCAGGTCGATAACTGTTTTCACATGACAATGTTGCTTTTGTTTTTGGTGGAACTGGAGATTTGCATGATATCCATTCATCATTGTACACACATTCAGATCTGATTGATGCTGCGGCTAAAGCTTTGCAGAGTATTGCTATCAAACAAACATTGTCAATAATTAACGTATAATTCTGATCATTTTAAAGATGATGAATTTCTTTGACTAAAATATTTAATATTTAAGAATCCATATTTATTTATCTTAAAATAGTTAAAAATATATAATTACTAGTTTAATACCTGTGCAAACTGGTATATTAAGCCATTTTCCCTTGATACTACAGCTAACGTCGGTCGAACCTCTTATTTTATATCCCGAATCACAAGAGTAGACGAGATGAGATCCTAATCCCAGTTCCGTTCCTTCTGGAACGTTACAGTCCTGTCCATCTGAGCATTGCGATCGATGTAACTTCCAGCGACCGTTTTGCGGTTGCGGAGGTGCTTTGCAAGTGTTTGTGCCAGAAGGTGTCCCAGAAGGACGTATTGGTGCAGGAGTCGGTGGCGATCGTGCAGTTCCTGCTGTTGGTCGCACCGACGGTAAAAATAACCCTATCATAATATGATATGACCCTATATGATATGTGACGCGTGGAAAGTAAAAAAAGGCGCGCTGTTAAGTAGACGAATAAATGGAATAAATACAAATATTAGATTGCAAAATACAGATTTTAAGTTTACAATCGTGATAACATAACGTTAGCTTCATGTCGCGCTTGCAAAACAAAAAATTTTCCAGATAGACAATTAGGGCCAAAGCACATATGACAGTCGTAGTCGTGGACGTAAGTAACGCACAAGCTTTGACGTATCCTGATTTGTCAGGTCGAGAACTACGACTGTCGTATATCGCTACGCCATGCTATGTGCTTTGGCTCTTACCCTCGATCGATGAAGTTGGAATTTCCGGGGAGACCGATGCGTCTGATTGATGAGAGAAATGTACAGTTATAGGCACTACAATAGCTAGAAGTATTAAAGTTATAACGCACGATAAAACCGCATGTTTCCACGTCCAGAGCCATTGTGTCACTAGAATAATTATAAAAAGCTGTATTAGAACGTTTGTTTTACGAATTATTAATTCACTACTTATTAATACCCTTTGATGAAATTCATACACAATTATTATGACGGGTAGCACGTGTGTACGAAAGGAGTATTACAATTACATTAAGTCCGTCACGTAAAGCATTATAATTTTTGTTTGGTATCAATTTTCCGTTATTTCATTCATAATCAAATAAATAATTTGCGGCATGCAATATCTCGCCAATCTATGTCAGATAGCGTGACACATCTGTACTGTGAGATAAAAATAGCTCTTTTATATTTAGCTTTAATTCTTGTGGCGCGACTAAAGTGTAACAATTTTTAGTCTAGAATATCGTCGATATTAAACCATATTCTGGAATAGTATGACAAAGACCATTGTTGAAAGTAGTTAATGATATTCGTGACATTAAAATTACTTTTAAAAATTGTTGCAGTCTGAATGGTTCTCTGATAACATTATCGTAATTCACGTAAGAAAAGAAATGGCTGTTCTTCCGAAAACCCCCATGCTCTGACAAGTCAACATTTGTAAATAAGTTTCTTTCAGACATGTACTAAAAGGAAGAAATTATCGAAACTACTTCAAAATAGATAAAGATTGTACATCATTGATTTTTATCGCATTACTATCGCAGAACTATCAGTATTATCTACCTAGAGATGATTAGTCAAATCGACATCAATGTACCGATGAATGATTGATGTCGAATACTGATTTATATTCTTTTCATCTGGATGTGGAGCCAGATGAAAGACAATAGAAATCTTACAAAAATATTCACAATTATTTAATTGGCGTAAAAACAACTATGATGAGATCGGAGATGACAAAGATATGAATCAGTATTTGACATAGACTATTTATCAATGCGTCGATATCGAATTGACGTCGATTCGACTACCCGGGAAAAAAAGATTATATATAATTATACATAAATATATATGATTATATATAATGCAATTATATATGAATTTTGTCTCTATATGATCATATATAATTATATATAAGCATATATGAACATATGTAATGATATTATATATATGTAAATATATATAATTATATATGACCATATGTAGTCAATATATATTAAAAAAGAATTGTTAACTTCGATAATAAAGCATTGATAAATTAAGATATATAATCATTTCAGGCTACTCAGCCAGATCAAATTCTCTTTGTTTTACATGTAAACATTTTAACACTTCGTATTACGTACCCACGTATGTTTACATGTAAAGTTTACGTGTAAGACAAAGAGAATTTGATTCTATAATGTTTGTGAATTTATCAGATTAAAATCAGTGTCCGCAAGTAATCATTGCATTCTACTAATTTATTAATAATTTTCAAGATGAATATTGATTCGTTCTTTAATATGTAGATACACAACATATTTATTACACACGTTTTCAAACTATAAGTTTGAAAGAGTTGAAAGTATATTTTCTTTTATCAGGAAAGACATTAGAGTAATGTCTTGTTACGATGATGTCGATAAAAAATATTTACTATTATCTATATTCAATTTATAGCATATTTAGCAATTAGCATATTTACACTATAATGCAATTTAACGAGTCGCGATTTATTATTTCTCATATAAAACTGTATCTTATATAAAATTGTTGTTACCCTAAGATCCAAAAACTTATAAGGGATCTGTTCTTTTTAGTTATCCGGCGATTTTATGCTTATACATATCTATGTATACTTACGTAAAGAAAGAAGTATATGTATTATAGAAAAACTAAAAGAAACGGGTCTGTTGCGTTGCACGATTAACTATAATATTACCTTTATTTAATTTAGTATTTTGCGGAAAAATGCCTTCGTTTGGAGCTCCGTTGTCCTTATTCGTCGACAAATTCGAGGTATTGTCGGAGACGCTGGCGTCAAGTTTACTCGCATCTTGAGTCGGACTAGAATTCGTGTAAACGACTT
This sequence comes from Temnothorax rugatulus, assembly GCA_035220575.1. Classification (NCBI taxonomy): domain Eukaryota; kingdom Metazoa; phylum Arthropoda; class Insecta; order Hymenoptera; family Formicidae; genus Temnothorax; species Temnothorax rugatulus. The sequence continues at coordinate 44,878 of JASTWL010000737.1, read as the reverse complement.
GGTTTACATGAATGGTAACCGGACCATTGTAGTTGACCTCATTACCCAGATGCACATTGCTCGAATCCTTCACGCGGACGTCACTGAAATTCGACGAATCGGGATTGGGAAGGGCGATGCAACCATTCGTGGTATCGAACGCTTGATGCTGCTGGACGATGGTCGATACCGGCGGATTCATGATCCAGCCGCCGGCGCCTCTTTCCTCGACATCCGTCTCCTCTTCTTCATTGTCGTCGTCTATAACGTCATTGCACTGCGTAGAGGAATCTCCAACGCTATCATTTTCCGGAGCTACGACCGCGATTTCCTTCGTCGAACATCCAGCCTCGCCGCGAAACTTGTCGACCGCATGACCCTCGGCAGACGCAACAGTACCATGCACGTGGTCTTGCTTCTTCTGACCCTGATGGTGATTACCGTTGAGCGTTTGATGCTGCTGTTGCACCAATGTCGCTGTTGCACCAATGTCGCTATCCATGCGCTACGCTGAAAATTCACCTTCTTTACATCAGATACGTCTTAAAATGCGATACGCCGCATGCAGCAAAATACGCTCGAGAAACAGCTGTAGGGTCTTTAAATAAATTCGTCAGGTCGCTACGAGATTCTCTCACTTCAATTAGAATATAAATGTCCGGTTTAATTTTTTGTCTTTTAATCTTCTCTTTTCAAATAACAAAAGAAAGATCAGTTTGTAAACATAATTCTTATTTGATTTTTTTTACAATTTGCGAAAACTTCGAAGGTAAAATAAAAGGGTAAAACTTCAGATTAAGGGCGATTTCAATGACCTTGGTATATGTTGTCAAGGTCATGACCCTGAGTGACCTTCAGAAGGTTTTAGCCGTCGCTCGTTATTCAGTTAAAAAGTTATTAACAAAAAAAGTTTGAAAAATATAGCAGTTATTTTGAGTATTGGAAGGCATAAATGACTAATATATATGTCGAAATAGTTCACGCATACACTTTTCACGCGAGACGAGTTGTCACATGGATTCGTGGCGTGCTTTACGAGCTCGTTTAAGTAGAGGTGGTATTAAACAAGATAAGTTAGTCGATCATCTGTGTGAATATTTGTGGCGATATACAATAAACGAGCTCGTAAAGCACGCCACGAACCCATGTGACAACTGGTCTCGCGCGAAAAGTGTATGCGTGGAGGGCTGGAGGCAGTAGGTTCCGCTCCCCTGCGGGGGGCTCCAATATTGTTAAACTAGACACATAGTGTGCCTTCAAAATACATGCGTGGGCTTTCCACTGCTTTAAAATTTCCATTCACTGCTTTAAAAAACTTTCCTTTGTTCATACATGTACTATTTCCACATATATGTTAGTCGTTTATGTCTTTCAATACTCAAAATAACTGCTATATTTTCCAAACTTTTTTTGTTAATAACTTTTTAACGAATAAGAAGCGACGGCTAAAACCTTCTGAAGGTCACTCGGGGTCATGACGTTGACAACATATATCAAGGTCATTGAAATCGGTGAGGTCGCCCTTAATCTGAAGTTTCACCAATAAAAAGACAAGCTCGAGAAACATCAGGGCTGCGTTCAGAAATTCAACCTGAGTAACTCTAAGCTATAATTTACGTCACGTATATTATAGCATTAGAATTACTTAGGTGTGCCTGGGCGTAATTCCTGAATGCACCCTAATATTTTAAATTGACGCAACCGGTTGGCAACAATCCGCTAAATTAAAAGATTAACTGACTTATATTTAGGATTACCTTGCACAAATTATCATCTAGCGGCGGTCACTTTGTCAACACTAAAATCACCATTGATCTATGACGACATGGTGCTGTCATTGTGGAAAGCGCTCCGCGGGCAGGAGAACTTTATTTGATCTGGCCCTAATGGTTTTCGACACGTCGCGGTGACAACACCTGCAGTTGAAGGATACATCGTCCCGCGGGAACAAAGTACAATTCGAACAAGAACGGATTCGGTTCAAGTCACTATCGGCTATTTTCATTGATCTTACGACAATGTCAGACAGATACTGGTTTCAGCGATAACGCCACACGGCTGCTGATTGACGCGCCTTGGATGTGAAATCGTGGAAGGCGCTCGTTCTCGCTCTCGAGAAGCAAAACGAGGAAAAGAACAAAAAAGCGGAGATTAAAAACTGGTATAACATGCACGATATTGCTTTTCGCACAATAGGTATTATCCTATTTAATTTGAATATTTTGATAACGCCTCGGTTTCTTGATATGTGCTGGTACGTGGATGGCACCGCAGTCACCATGTCGCCAAATCTATCAGCGAATCAAGCTGCATATTAAAGCGAATGTAAATATAGTGCGATCCGAAAATATGTTGTACATATGTATATTTCGGAAGTGCGCGACGCTCGTTTTTATTGAAAAGAACAGATTTTTCGGTCGCCAGCCGCTTGTCAAACAGTCACTGACAATTGAATTACCGATGCAATCAAAGCACGCGAAATGACGGCATTACCTCCGTTCAAACCGGCACAGAACAGACTGCTGTAGCGTCATCTTGTTGAACGTGAACGGAAATCTGTGACCACACTCTTTGCCTCTTTCCTTCAATCACAATTATCATACATAGGACATAGCTGTGGCATGCATGTATGTGCGATAACGTTGCTTTAGACGATTTTTAAGGAGGGAGCCTCATGTAAAACGCTGAAAACAAGGCAATTTTGTGGAATTTTTTTTAAAGAGACATTAAAATGAAACTTATTGAAACTTGGGTAATGGTTTCAGCAACATTTGTAGATGTAAAAAATATTTGTTCATTGCAAAATTCTTTATTTATAAGTAGCGACAAAGCCTATTCTCAAAGGCCGCGGCGGGCTTCACAATTGGCGTATAGCATTGCGCCTGCAATTCATCACTGAAACAAAAATACAAAACTTTTTTACTTTTATTATAAGTTACCATTGTCGGTAAACCTTTTTGTTTAGTAAAAAAAAATGCAAAATTGAAAAAATAACAGAACTTAGAAAAAAATTCGATTTTTACGGAAAATATTTTGGCTTTAATTATGCAATAAAAGTTATTTAATTTGATAAAATGACTAAACAAGTAGGTTTACATACAATGGTATTTAGTTATCTACATGCATGCCAAAGGGCAAGTCGATTGGTCGAATAGTTTATGAGTAATCTTGCACGCCAATTTGAAAAACATGGTTTTGAGAAAAACGCGTTTAAAGTTTCAAGTACGGAAAAGTAACAATTTTCTTATACTTACAGCACTTGTAGGCTAATCTGCTATTCCTGGCCCATAAAGCAAACCTTCTGCTTTCTCGTAAAAACTTTGTTGTTCCAGTTGTTGCTGTTTACGAGCTGTCCGAGTCTCTTCGAACTGCTTCTCGCGCGTTGCTCCTGCCGCGTCACCCGCTCTGCATCTTGATTTTCGGCGTAAAATTTGCATTGTGGTCCAATTTTCATGTCTAACGTATTCATCATTTTTAAAACGGCGAAATAATCTTTATTAAAAATACCAGCAGCAATGTAAGCGGCAATTTCTTTTATTTTTAAGCCGGAATGCAAGTGCTTAGGAGCCAAACACCATATTGTGGAGTTGAAACTTTGATACACAGATATACAGACACATTGTATAATCAACAAATATCTGCTCAATATAATCCGGCTAGGACGAGTCCTTCAATATCCTTATTGTGGACAAACATAAGGAGTGTGTCGGGTGGTTGATTTAAAGACGGTAGTTTAACTTTTCCGCATGAATAACACATTCTAGGTGCTTAAGTTTTAAATAGCTTAATAAGCTTTTTTGCTTGACAATGATCACATATTGGATCCATTTTCCCAATTATTACTCTCGGATGAAATTAATATTCGTAATTTGAATCATAACTAAATGCCTCTAATTTCAAATCGGATCGCATAAATGTTTTCATGGATTAAACATGTCGTAACCGATCTTTTTCTACTCAAGTTTCACACTATTGAGCCATTTCCGCTTTTCCGATATTTCACTTACCGATCAGCGCGACATCATCCCTTGGTTTACCCGGGCGTCTTTTCGGGAATTTTGAGATTGCTCGCTTGCGATGTACACAGAACCTCGATTTTTTACTTAAAAAACCAAGGGATAAAATCGGTAATCGGTAAGTGAAAGTCGGTAAGTCAAAATTTTGCCATAATTCTTTTTGGCATAAATCCTTTTATGCATTTTCCGTTGCTTTGATAAATTGTCCCTCTTATAGTAAAATCATAAATGTGAAAATTTTTACTTTTTAAGTAAAAAATGGGGTGAATGTCTTTTTTTAAGCGATTAAAGCGTAAAAAGGACGATATTTCTTTTCGTCCAAGGTAAAAGCAAAATCGAATAAGTTGTTTCACTATTTTATAATCGCAAAAAAATGCAAAATTACAATTTTCCAAAAAAAGATTTACACAAAAAAGTATTGTGCCAAAATTTTGTCTACTCCTGTTGACTGATTTTCAAATTATTATAACATATAATCGCTCGCGACAGCCACGAATTGAAGTGACTGTTGACATATAATATGTGAAACTTATCCTACATAAAAATAAATTGTTATCGAAAAATAATACACATCGTGGCAATTAAACCCATCCTCGAAAAATTAATAAAATTTTTGAACCGGTTTTAACTAAATCGATAAATCGGTAGATTAATGTAAAAGCATTCGCCTGAAAATTCTACCCCTGTTTCATATATAATTCTTTAAGATTTAGTCAATTATTTCCTGAAAAATTAGAAAAATTAGAATTTAAGCAAACATACATACACACCAATCCACAAAAATGCTATAAATTGAAAAATATCACTTTCTTCGACTGAAGTTTAATTCCTGTCGTATACAATTCTTTAAGATTTACTCAATTATTTCCCGAAAAATTGGAAAAATTTCTGATACCGGTTTCCAAAAAGATCGGTAACGAAAAATTATACATTTTATGGCACTCCCCGAGAAATTCTACCCCTGTTTTATATACAATTCTTTAAGATATAATATTTTATTTAATCCTTGCCTTGCGGCTTAGGATGACTTCCGTCAACCCTTACATAAATTAACAAACATATAACATAATTTACAAACATATAACTTTCTCTTTTACATACATATATATTATATATCCCTTAGATCATCCTAACTAACTCCAGAACTACTCCAACATTCTGTCTTTCAATTTCCCTTCCTACTCTTCTCCCTCCATCCCATCCCTTTTCTCCGCCTCTTTTCTAACCTTTTCAATCCATTTTATTACTTCTAGTCCTTTTCCTTCCTCTCCTAAAAATTCTATTAACTGTATCTCGCTTTTTGTCGCTTCACATTCTTCTAGTATATGTTCTATGTTCTCCTCTTCATTTTGGCATATTCTGCATCTTCTATCCTCCTCCTCTCTCCAATGTTGACTGCCTTTCACCTCACTCCCGCATCTGTATCTGGCTATCAACATTCTATCCTTTTTCTTCTTCTTTCCTAGTAGATACTTTGGTAACTTCTCTGTTAAAATCTCTTTATAGTTACTATTGTACCTTGACTCGTTTATCTTTATCTGTCTCTCCTCCTTCTCCTTTTCCTCTATTCTCTTTACGAGATTCTCCGCCGCCTCCCGGCCCCTGCTTCCATTTCTCTCCTTAGCTGCTCCTTCTCCATTCCTGTCCCTCTCTATCAGTTCTCTTCTCTTCTTTTCCCAATTACTTTCTTCTTTCCTTGGTCTGCTCCTCTCTAGATCCTTTATACATGCTTGAACTATTTTCTTTCCTGACTGTCTCGCCTTCTCTTCATACCTCACCGCTCTCCTTATTGCCCTCACTTTTATTTCCTTTATTTTGGCTTCTTCTGATATTACATAATTCGGGGTTCTTCTATCCAATCCTAAAATCCATTTAACATACTTTCTTTTTATCACATCTAATCTGCTTTCGTATAGCCACCCCCATATTTCAGCTCCGTATAATGCCACGCTTTCTACCAGTGCCTCGAACATTTTCATCCTTCTTCTAAAATCTTCTTTAAATATTCTCTCTACTATGCTCCATGTCCTCTTCATCGCTATTGTAGCCTTCTTCATCCTATCTTTTATATGATTCTCCGCTCCCCCATTTTTCTGTAGATATACAATTCTTTAAGATTCGGTCAATTATTTCTCGAAAATTGGAAAAATTTCAGATACCGGTTCCAAAAAAAAATCGGTAACGAAAAACTATACAGTTTATAACACTCCCCGGAAAATTCTACCCCTGTGTTATATACAATTCTTTAAGATTCGGTCAATTATTTCCCGAAAAATTGAAAAATTTTCTGATACCGGTTTCCAAAAAAATCGGTAACGAAAAATTATACACTTTATGGCACTCCCCGGGAAATTATATCCCTGTTTTATATACAATTCTTTAAGATTCGGTCAATTACTTCCCGAAAAATTGAAAAAATTTCTGATACCGGTTCCAAAAAGGATCGGTAACGAAAAACTATACACTCTATAGCACTCCCCGGAAAATTCTACCCCTATTTTATATACTTTTGGTAAAAATCTGGTCCAATAGTTTTTTTAAGTTAATAACGTTCAAACACACACCACCCGTAAGAATTTTATATATTAGTATAGATATATATTATCTATATATATATTATCTATATCATATACATTATCTATCTATATATCTAGATAGATAGATAAATAGAAGATAGATAGATAGATGATTAGAGTAAAATCTTGAATTATGTTTTTAAGCACTTGCATGGGTAACCTTTGTAAGCAAAAACCAAGTCGATATCTAATCGGGCCCAAGAGATATTGAGAAAGTCGTGAAAACACATTCTACCCCTTTTTACCCCCTTAAGGGTCGACTTTCTAAAAATTCCTTCTTAGTGAGTGCTTACGTCATGGAAGGAATAAACTCCTCGAATTTCATGTTTCTAGGTTTAGAGATTTGGGCTGGGCGTTGATGAGTCAGTCGGAACATTCAATTATATATATATAGATTTACAAATATTTGATTTTCACTCTAGTTTAATTCCCTTGCCTTTTCCGCTTCTGCTACCAAGCATATTTCCCTTTGCATCTGTCTTATCTTTCAAGTTAGGTCACTGTTCATGTTTTTCTTCTTTAAAGTCTTCTTTTTAACCATAACTGTCCTTTTCTGTTCCTTACCTTACAGTTTCTCTGTAATCATATTTGTTCCTCTTCTTGTCCAGAATTTGCTTTAATTTCTAGGTGGACTTCTTTTTGTAACATTTCTTCCACCACTTTTTCTACAGCATCTCTTTTTTGAACCTCCCATTCTTTTATCACAATATTATTAGTTTTCTTCTTTCTCTCTCTTATTTCCTCTTGCATTTTTAATTTTTTAAATTTTCTATTGCATGTAAATCCGCGCCAATGTGAGATGTACAAAATGATGTTTGACGAGTAAAAAAAAGATGTACAGGAATTGAATACGTATATGTTTCTTTATTTAACAAGTAATAAGCTCGTTAAATGTACAACAATTAAATGTTACATTTTTTTAAATACACACCATGTACTCCAAGATTATGTATTAAAACGTGACTGATAACTTCGGCATATTATAAAATAAAGTATATACAGTAATTATCACATTAAAGTATATACAGTAATAATATAGAAAGTAATTATCACATTGGCACCTTTATTTCTTTACACAAACCACTGAACTGAGTAATCTGGTGTTTCGACACATTAGTGAATGTGTGTGGTTGATTTAAAATGGACCACTTAACATTTCTTATATACATAGACATCCTGTATCATGCTTGGTATATATTTCTATAGCGATTTACAATTTTAATATTTTATTTAACAGCAAATCAATTTTATTATAAAGTTTGACTAGTACAATGCCTTTTATTTTCTACACTCAATATATGTAGATATATGACATTTCCTTCCTTTATTCACTAATTAGCTTGATCTAATTAAATTTATTGATGCTACGAAAGCAGAGATTAATTCTTTTGTCATACATTTCACTGTATTCGAGTGTAAGGAGATTTTATATTTGGAACGAAAATAATAGACCTGCGATATATTCAGTTAACTGTTATCTGAACTTGTTGGAATTATATCTCACATAGATATATACACTGTTGGAAAATTTTTGTACTTTTGTGAAAAAATCTGCTGGTTAAAATTTTTGTGTTAAATAATCAACACATACATGTGTAGATTTAACATATGTCTGCTATGTTAATTGAACAAATATAAAATGTAAAATTATTAAAATTATTTAAAAAATATGTTAAAGTAACACAATTTGAACGTATTTATTAAATGTGTTAAAATTTACAGAAAAAAAGTGTTGATTTTACTCTTTAACACAAATGGGAGTAAAAATTTACAGAAAAGGAGTGTTGATTTTACTCTATAACAGAAGTGGGGATGACTGCGCATATTATTTCGACGTAGTCTCGACGCGTCTCGACGTCGCTCATTGCCGCGCAGCAAGCGTTTCCCGCGTCCCAGGAAACGTATGTGCAGGAGCCAATGGACAAGAGGCGTCGCTGATCGTGGTGGCGCCCGCGCCGTGATTAACTATTATGATTGACTATCTAGTCTGGGTAGCTATGGGTTGAGTTATCGTTGGCACGAAAAGTGCCGAGTGCGAATAAAGGAAAATCGGGAAGTTGTATGTGGACTGTGGTAACGCTAACGCACGGCATTGGCACGAAGTCCTATCGGTACCGATTGCGTGACGAAATTCTTCCGAGGGTCAGGATCAACAGCGGGCTTTCGTATTCTTGTTCTGTTCACTTGGCTGTCAAGAGCAATTTGCACAAAAACTTGACGTAGGAACTGAGAATCACAAGATCCGCCGTCGAATGTCTCCTCCGTTACGACGTATCTTATATGTTATCTTTATCTGAGGATTTGCCTACTTTTAGTACAATTTTATTTATTTCGTTTTTTCCGTGGAGTCCGAAGTATATGCTGTATGTGAACGCTGGAACACTTCACAAATATCATCCTCGTGTTTATGTTTAGGATACATTGTAAAAAGTACGTCTATATTATACTATTACACACAAGTTTATTACTGCGTAATAAGTGCGATACCAAATTTATAAGCATTTAATATTCATTTCTTGAGAAACATACTGAATTGCGATACGAGGTTGCATAGCAACATACTTATTCATTATAATTAATTACTGCGAATGAAATCATTACTACGTTTACGTTACTAAGAACTATTATGGATTAATGCGTTGAATATTCTTATAATATTTATTATATTGTTTAAAGGAGAAATTATACTTATAATTCTTACCAAGAATACTCAAGACTATATTAAGGATGTATATCCGTCATCTTCAAAATAGAGAAAAGTTGATAAAAATTTGTGAGATTGTTCTTTTAGTCTTCCTAATGTGCTGAAAAAAAATTGAAACGAATCCACTGAACGGTTGCTGAGTTATAACGATTTTAAGGATGTATTTGAGGTATTTCAAATATATTGAAAAATGGCTGTAAGATGTTTCTAAAAATGAAAAATACTCTGTAAAATTTTAAGAGTAATTTACTTAACAATTTAAGTTTAAAGTTAATAAAATTAACCTTATCCCTTATGGAGAATCGACATTTTTTGCTGTAAATATAAATAAAAAAGTAAGATATTTGTAAAACTTTTTTTATATGTAAAACATATATCATTGATGTTGTATTTTAAGTTTCAAAATTTTTTGCTGAAAAAAAATTTTTTTTAATTGTTCAAACAATACTAATTATGTAAATAACAAAAAAACATACTCAAACTGTTAACGGTAATCCTTTCTAACATATAAAAAATTTTGAGTTGTTTGCCATACATGCAAAGTCTTTATTTTAGTAATTTTGTATTTTAAATTTAACTTTTAGCAGGGACTGTACGGGTGATACATCCTTAAGATTATACCTTGATTCATGTACATATTTCTATTTCAACTATTGCGATCAGGAAAGAGATTCTGTTTATTAAAAATAGTTTATCTTTTCACGCATTATTCCATATCTGAATTATTCTTTGAACACAATTATTATGTGCATGATACGTTTGAATTTATATTGACTTGCAATTATAATTTTGATGTCTAATAGTCCTTTCATTGATTATATTTACTTTTGAAACTATGTTTAAAGTGCTCATTCAAAACTGCATTAATTCTCTGACGTTACTTTGTGTTAGTTATATTATTCTTTCTACCTTTAAGATTTAACTTCTCACAACTGAGAGCATACTTCCAGTTACGATTCATGCTTAATTCATTGAAAGGATTATTACAATGTGATTTTCCATGTAATTCATTTATTGATGTGATTATTTGTTTGATTTATACTGGAATCTCCAGACATATTTGAATATTGCGTCCTCTGCGAAGTATAAAGAATACATTTCATTCTATTCTTTCAATCAGTTATGATTCTGTGTCTCCTTCACCGCCATAATAGCCCACGATCTATACTAGGTCGTGTACATCTGGTATGGCAAATTTATTCAAACACGTTCGTCCACGATACGAGACTATTCAACGAGTTATACGATCGGAATACGAGACAGAGTTAAGAGTTTATATTTTCATCGTTCGTCATAACTCATATTCATTGCATCATTTTGTCATAACTATTTGCCTAATCTTATAACTTGCTCAGAATAAATATTCATATAACGTTAATCATTTACTCCGACTCCACAAGCATTTATAATCCTACACTATTATTAAATAATAGAGGGAAGTCCCCTATTATGAGACAGGATCCTAAAATGAGATATATTAAGCTAAAAGGCCCTATATAGGCCCCATCTGTTGATCCCACCATGAAAAAAATCCCGCTATCTCATATTAGGATCCCTATCTCATAATAAGGGACTTTCTTCTATTATTATTAAATATATAATATAACCAGAAATATTAAATCGAAAGTATAAGAGTAAAAGAAAATATTTTTAAAACATAAATAAATAATATGTTTGTTCTATTTGCATATAAGATAGTTATTTATGTACGGAATGTAAAAAACTTATGGTGATTTTGTTTTGGAAGCTATTGAGCCGAGATTGAAACTTGTTTGCATATTGATATCGTAAGTATATTTTACATATGTATGTAATGACGGTTAAAGGTATATTTATGTATGCTTTACATATAATACTTTGTTAAAAATTATTACATATGTATCTGAGTATACAAGTGTAATCGAGATAAGCGATTAAGGCATAGGTAAAATCGTTTTTCGGAATACTTACCTCGATAATAATTATATTGATACAGGGCGAAGCGAATTACATAATTAATTGCATAATTACCAATTTTATTATGAGGTTCGACCAGAACAATGTCTATTGTATCTTCAACACTCAATATTTTTTATACATGACCTTTCCTTCTTTTATTTACTAATATTAATACCACAAAATCTGCAGAAACTGCTTTTTTGTCATTTTATTGTATTCGAGTGTAAAAAGATTTTTATACTCAGAACGGGAGTAATAGATCTGCGATATTTTCATTTAACTGTTATCTGTACATGTTGGAATTATATATCCAACTGACATAGACAGATGACAATTGCAGATTTAAAAGAAAAAAGGATGTTAATATTTTCAGACATTGTATTTCATTCACAAGTTAAGGCTCCTGTTCACTCGCTGCAGTCATCTTGGATTGATGACATCAAAAATGAGAAAAATAGGTATCATGAAAATTCTTGCGACATTAGAATAAATATTTTTTTTAATAAGAGAGCGTTTGTAATAGAATAGACTTGTAAGACATATCGAACGCTCCCCTTTTGTTTGGGTAATTCACATATGTCAAATTGAATCAGTGCCTAATCAAGGATGAAAACAAGCCGTTTGGTAGCTACTAAATTGAAATAAATATTTGCTTTTACATATTGTCATATCTTCGAGGACGAGCGTGGCCTAGTAGACAGCGCACTGGTCTATTGAGCCAAAGGTCCCGGGTTCGATTCCCGGTAGAGCTAAAAAAATTATATTTGCTCGTTTTCCTCTCGGAAGACAATGGCAAACCACCGAGAGTATGTCTTGCCAAGAAAACATCTCTAAAAAATATAGCCGTTCGGAATCGGCGTTAAACTGTAGATCCCATATACAATGTGTATAATCTACGTGCGCAACACATGTACATGAAGAGAAGTCACGCTCGGACATAAGTAATAGGATGAGGATGGATTGTCATATTAAATTATAACAAAATAGTAGTCTTCGGTATATTTTAACACTACAATTATTTTAAATAAAAAACACTGCGTTGAAACGAAAAATGCGCTCTAGGTCGCAAAACTAATTCAATTTTTTAATGTCATTTTTCGCACCTTTTAGTTCACAATTTTGCCAGGTGTAACGCCGTGTGTATATTGTCAAAGCGGACTTTTGGCAATCGAGCTAGCAGGAACCTTTAAGGTCTGGGCTGAGATGACCAATGGGGCCACTTTCTAATTTCATTATATAAGGCATCTCCAGGACTCTTAGTCTTTACAGCTTGTCGGTGACCTAACAGTTTATAGTCAAGCGCAATTTTTCCGGCTCCTATGCCGAACTCTATGAGCTTTTGCGCGGCATTTAATTGCGTTTTCGGCGGTACAACCGAAGTGAAATCACCGATGAACGCAATACCGATACTTATGCCGTTATATTTTCCTGAATGGCCACCGATGTAATTCCAGTTTCTGCCAACATATGCGAGGCCGTCGCCTCCGATCATAAATTGTAGACGATATCCGCAAAATTATCTTTCATCTGATTATTCTGGATAATTCTCAATTCGTTTGCGCACTTTGATTGCTTGGTACAGAATGCTGTCACAGTGTGACAAATAATTACATGTAGTACTGGCAGTTTCTCCATTTTTCTTAGGGGTCTCGAAGGCTGTGCACTCCCATTCGTCCCTCTCGACAAGGTGAAACGGAGTCTCTGTCCCGTTATTACCTGTAAGTCATGAAAATAAAATACATATCGTACAAAAAGTTCAAGATATACCATGCAGACAAATTTATAGTTAGAAACTCCTTAATTTAACACCGAATGTAGCAATCTCAATCAGACGCATATGTCAACTTTAACATTAAAATCTAAAATATTACTGTCATATATAAGAATGCAAAAAGTTTTAAAATATATGACTCGTGGAAAGTAAAAAGAGACTTGTTTTTAAGTAGACGAGTAAATAGAATAAATACAAATATATAATGTAGGAGACAGATTTTAAGTTTGCAAGCGTGATAAGACACCATTTACCTCGTGTCGCGCTTGCATAACAAAATATTTTCTAGATGGACAATTACCCTCGGTAGATGAGTTTGGAATTTCCGGTGTGATTGGTATGGTTGGTGTGGTTGGTGTGGTTGGTGTGGGTGTTGCGGGTGATGTGGTCGGTGTAAACGGTGTGGTCGGTTCGGGCGGTGCGGGAGATACGTCCGATTGATGAGTAAAATGTACAGTTATAAACACTATAATACCCAGAAGTATTAAGGGGGCACATACCTTTCTCGGACCAAAACAAATAGCATATTTTATGATTTTTTTCCGGCGAAAGTATAAAAGGTACGAAGATCGGGTTTTTCGCAAATGAAAGTACGTATTTTAGAGTGCATTTTCTGATTTTTGTTTTTTATTTGCGATGGAAAGTACTTCCCCTACAGCCCCTTGCCTTAGGCCCTGCATGTTTTTGCGGTACCGGCGGAATCTCCGAGCTCGTTCATCTGAAGACAAAATATCAAAAAAGGTTTTAAAATTTATGATATTTTCTAGTCCCTATTAAATGCTTTTTGCAATTTTTAATTATTTTTATTTGTTTTTTAAAAAACAAAATGAAAATTTTGGCTAAAAATCGATGTCTCAAGTTTGGAAGTCCGCCATTTTATTGAAAATCAAAATTTCGGAAATCCTATTCGATAGGGACTAGAAAATATTATAAACTTTAAGACCTTTTCTTATTTTTTGTCTTCAGATGAATCAGCTCGGAGATTCCGCCGGTACGCGAGAGTTTAAAAAGTTACATTGGATACTGTCGTGAATGACAATCGGTTATTCACGAATCGATACTTCATGCAAATCACGAATTTCCTATGGGGTACGGGAGAGGAGGGCATAAAAGTCGGACGGAATCCGAATGGAGCCAGTCGTTCATTATTTTCCGGTAGGTGCTTCCGCAATGAGCGCAATTTCAGCAAGTCATGCACGTTAATAAAGTACTTTTAACGATCATCCTTTGCGCGGTAAGTGATCTATATTAAGCAGGTATAAAGGCACCAATTCACTTGCTTCTCTGATTCAATATTCAAGGAATTTTAATTTTAGACTGTAATTTTTATATTTCTTGTAAACGATCCTGCAAAATTTCAATTTAATTATGTATCAAACTGATGGAATTAGTCTAAATTTATTTAATTTCCTGTTAATGAAAATAGAAATATAATTATTTTGAGTAGACAAACGCATAGTGCGGCGATCGAACGTTGACACGGAATGCCAGCAGGACATTTGATTTGTCGTCGTTTGCGTGGCCGCAAGCATTGTTCAGCAATCGGCCCGATGTTTCAATTTTCCCAAAATTCTGGCCCAGTCGACCGCAGCTCCAGGAATGGGCCCAGAACGGTATCGCGAGTCTGTTACGTCTCGTGTCCGTAAGTACCGGAAAGGAACCGATGAACATCGAGTTCAGACCCGAGGATGGACCACGTGCCACGGAAACGTATCAACGGCGCTTTGGATATCGCGGAGAGTGGCTCATTGAACAGTTGGGAAACGGTCTTGGTCCTGATATTCGACTGAACAGGCAACCTGTCCCTAATACATTTTTGATGCCACCTCTAGTTCCCTTTAGAAGTGGTAATAACTTGATCCGCAACAGCGCGAATGCACTCGAATACAATCGATAGAACTATAAACTATGTTAGCTTAAATTAGTAGTAGAATAGCCAGAAGTCTAAAATAAGAAATAATCATCAAGTACAAATCAGTCTGTGTTATTATTTATTTTGTGTATAATATAATGTGTGAGTTAAATGATCGTTAAGGCCGGAACACAATAAAAAGGTACAGGCAATAGGAACAGGGAATAGCAACGGAATGCATTGATACACGGCTTCTGATAGGTTGAAAATCTACATTGTGTTGCTATTCCCTATTCCTATTGCCTGCCGTACCTTTGTATTGTGTTCCGGCCATTATTGATAAACGTACGTGTTTGCAAGAAAGACACGCGTATAAAATCTAAGATAATAAAAATATACATAGTTATACGGATATTTTATCGTTTCACGGAGACGAAAGTATTTACAATGCCCACACTTTCACATAATCCACTTGAAGCGCTGTTCTTGTGTCCCATGTGGGATGCCAGTAATTTTTCGCAAGATAGAAGTTGTACAATGCCTGTAAAGAACAATGTACTGATTGCACTTATTTGTCAAAATCTCTTACATAATTAGCTCTAAATGTTTCTTAAGAAATTTAATCTTAAATATTCAGTGACCTTGGCCGAGAAATTTCGCCAAGGTTTGGCATATCCGCTGCTCGTGACGTGATCTTGAAATTCGTGAATGCCTCCGACAGCTACGCCCAAAGTCAAATACAACTGCGCAATAAATGATATCAAACCTTCAACATTGTTACAAGATTTAGTAAAACTATGCAAATGGTACAAGAGTCTCTGTTAACGAAGAAAAATATAATATAATTTCAATACCGGTTTTCCAAACGACGACCCGTCGGCGTCGACGGCTTGCTCGCCATACTGCACTCCGTCAACCTTTGCTACAATGAGGCCGCTCTTCCATTCGATCTCGAAGATATGGAAATCATCCGACCAGGTTTTGCCCGACTGCCTCTTGGGTAGCGTCATGCGATTACTCTGCGCGTTACTCTTAAATGCGGTCAGTCCACCCGCGGCCAGTATGTGACCACTGACAGTCTCACCCTCAGGAGTCCTTAGCTCTTCGTTGCCCACCGAGGAAGCAATCCTGATCTCGTGATGCACTTGATGCAGTCCCAATTGCCATGTATTCTCGGCACTCTCTAGTGTTATTACTACAAAACACGAACTTACAACGATCAAAATTGCAAGAAAAATCGATGGGAAGAAGTTGCGATAAACTTACCAGGATACACCCAATCGCCATGTGGCAATTTGGCTCTTATTTCGACACGCCCAAAAAGAAACTCAAATTTTCCCTTTGTATTAATACGTCCAGAGATTAGAGGAGGCAAGATGTATGGGCCACTGGCTACCTGGTAGCACTCCATTGTACCAATTTCGCCTGTGCAACTAAAAAAAGAATATAATTAAGTTTGACTTTAATCTCTCTTTTACTTTTTTAATTCATATTATCCGCATACTTTTCTATATCTAATGTTCCATGTAATGTTCCAAAGTTTGTGCCGTATTTAGTATTATTAAGCAGGATTGGTTTAATGCGCAGCCGTCCATCGCTCGTATCCGTTACTTCATTGGTCATATAGACGACAAATTCATAATCCTAGCATCAAAAATAGCATAACAGTTTAATGAAAACCGTTTTTTATAAATGGACATTTGTCGGCGATACGTACCGGCGGGCCGGCAAAACGATTCAACTGATTCCATTTTGTGGCATTGAGATTATCGAAGTTGTCCTCAAAGATGAGCTGACGTGGACAGGCTTGTCGTCGGTTGCCGTTCTCGAAGATCCATGTGGTTGATGCCGTCGTGCAATTCTGCGAACTTTCAACTATGTTGCCAATGTACGAGGTGCCACTATAATTGTAAAAATCTAAAAATAAAAGTTTTAAGGATTATAACAAGGGAAAAAATCGCGGACAATTGCATATTGTATCTAATAAATAATCGCTCTTTTGATCAATCAAATTAAATCATAAATAAACGATAGTAAGATTGCATCGTTTACCTATTATCGTTGAGATTTATTTATGCCATAGTACACTATGTAAAACTTGAAATATTCTATGTGTTCTTTTTCCTTCATTTTTGGATCGTATAATAATAATCTTTAATGCATCTATCGCTCTTCTATTTTCTTTTTAAAAGATTTCAGTTCTATGATTTGCAATGCTTATCATTTTTACATCTTAATAAACTTCTTACACACACTTTATAACTTATTATGACATTTTATTGCCTTATCTATAAACATTATTTGTAATTTTTTATAAGGCGTATATTTCACCCATAAATGTCATATACCCAACCCTCTGGGATATATGGCAAAATGCAAGGATTCCTAAAGGTTTTTTTTATTAAATACAAAGAATGAATATTTCATATTTCTATTTTTTTATAGTAGTAGACAGTATAAAGTTCTTATTGGTATAATTATTTGCCTTAAACATAGTAAATAGTACTCGCGATAAATTAAGTTTCCCTTAGCTGCGGCATATATACCGGAGTTACCCTATATGATATGTGACACGTGGAAAGTAAAGAAAGGCGCGCTTTTAAGTAGACGAATTAATGGAATAAATACAGATATTAGATTGCAAAATACAGATTTTAAGTTTACAATCGGGATAACAAAACGTTATAGCTTCATGTCGCGCTTGCAAAACGAAAAATTTTCTAGATAGACAATTACCTTCGATCGATGAGGTTGGAATTTCCGGGGAGACCGATGCGTCTAATTGATGAATGAAATGTACAGTTATGGGCACTACAATAGCTAGAAGTATTAAAGTTTTAACGCACGATAAAACCGCACGTTTCCACGTCCAGAGCCATTGTGTCACTAGAATAATTATAAAAAGCTGTATTAGAACGTTTGTTTCACGAGCTACTTATTAATACCTTTTGATGAAATTCGTACACAATTATTATGACGGGTAGCACATGTGTACGGAAGGAGTTTTATAATCACATTAAGTCCTTCACGTAAAGCATAATCCTTATAATTCTTGTTTGATATCAATTTTCCGTTATTATATTCACAATCGAGTAAAGAATTTGCGGCGTGCAATATCTCGCCAATCTATGTCAGATAGCGTGATACATATATACATATATATATATACTGATACGTATATATACCCAGATAACCAAATCTGGTCGAATAAATAATGCCAAATACTTGCTACAAATTTTGGTTTCAGAAATGGTACAAATTTGCATCAAAATTTGTTTTATCAAATGTTGTCGACAAACTGCTAGCAAATACGTAGCAAAACATGCGTACACAATTGACGCCAAATTAACGCCCAAATATCGAGCAAAGCTTAGCAACTACCTGATAACAAATTGGCACCAAATTGCTGTTAAAGTTTGTTGACTAAACCTAACGCCAAATTGATGCCAAATATTGAGCAAATTTTGGTGACAAAGCTTGAGAACAAATTGACGCCAAATACTGAGCAAAGCTTAGCAACTACCTGATAACAAATTGGCACCAAATTGCTGTTAAAGTTTGTTGACTAAACCTAACGCCAAATTGATGCCAAATATTGAGCAAATTTTGGTAACAAAATTCATTAATTATACATTGTACAATTTATTATAAAAAAAACATTTTTTTACCATTTATTAAATATTTATTTTACATTAATTATTTGTTTGAACTAATGATTTAGAGAAAATATTTATTTAACGTTTATTTAACGTTTATTTAATATTTACGTAACGTTAATTATTCCTTTGCAGTAATGATTTGAGGAAACATTTATTTAACATTTATTAAACATTAATTTATGTAGAATGTAGAAAAATTATTTTATATATATTTATATCACATTTGCTGTTATTGAATTTTGTTAACATTTATTTAGTATTTATTTTACATTTATTAGAATTATTTTTTCTTCTATATTTATTTTGTATCTTATTCTTTTATTATATTAATTATAAGTCACTTTCTTTCAAATTTATTATTATATGTATAATATAGTATATTTTATATGTCTTTTTCATTGTATATAAAGATGTATGTATCCGTAATTCTGGTTTTTGTTGAACACAATTGTCATTTATTTATAATTTAAATAATATTAATAATTTCAGTGTCCTAAGCCGCTTCAAAAACCTATGAAATCAAAATAAATCTATTATAAATTTGAATTTTCACGAATAATATATGTATATGTATATTGTCCGCGTACGGTTAAACTCAAAAACATTCGGGACGCTCGACAGCACACGGATGTGCCTTCGCTTTGGTGTGCGTTGGCAGCATGTGGAGGGGATGCGCTGCTAGCGCATGCCCAGGGGCCATATTCTGTTCGTCGTCAGTGCCGTTCTTCTACACGATACGAAAAACCTGCACAACGACGCTTATCAAACCGACAGTTATCGGTAGGTAGGAACGGAATACAGGCCCAGCGCATCTCCTCCACATGCTGCCAACGCACACCACAAAGCGAAGACATATCCGGTGTCGCACATATGTGTCTAGTATATTTATAGTCAAGGTCGGTAAATGGACGCGGCGTCAGCGTCGTATGATCGCCATTTTTGCCTCAGTGAGTATGTATGGTTTTACTTAACTTAACCTAACTTTTAAACAGCCTAAACTTTTAAACATTAACATTAACATTTACCTAATAATCAAGCATTATATTTTTTGGCTGATCAGCTGAGCGATTGTCGTCATCATTTTCGGTCCAAATAGCTTGAAGTAAATGCGATGACCTTATATCTGTCGCTGTCCATTTACCAAACTTGTTCATAGTAAGTTCTTATTTTAAGACTGTCTTAAGTAATGTTTTAAGATGCTAATATGGCTCTGTGATTGGTTAATGACATCTTCCAGACAGCACAAAATATTTTTAAAATATTTTAAAATATTTAATTTAAAATATTTTAAAATATTTATAAAAAGATTAAAATATTTTAAAAATATATACGTTAAATATTTAGTAAATATATTAATGTCCGAAAAATGAAAGTATCTAAAAGATTATAATAAATATTTAGAAATAAATTGTAGATAATTATCTTCAATATTATCAAATATGTTTTTAATTTATGTTATAAATAATTTTAAAAATAATAACTGTGAGTAATAGTAAATATTATTAAAAAGTATCAAATAAATATTTATGCTAAATATAAAAATAATGCTTCTAAAATATATTTTAAAAATATTATAATCTTTATTCATAAAAGACAATATTCAAATACAAAATATTTTATTTTCTTTTAATTTTTCTTGACTATATATTACAATATATATCACAAGTTTTGTTTTTCTTGATTATATATCTTGACTAAAATACTACTTTATGACTATAACACTATACAGAGTGTTCGATTAATGTAATAAAAAAATCGCATATTCCATATAAAAAACTGAGTCAAAAAGTCCTTTACAGTTTTTGGATACCTTTAATAGGTCAGTAGCTAGGTAAGTTTATCCTGCAAAAAGTCGAGTGACAAAAAATATAAAATGTTTCTGTTAACATTATAAATTAAGCCTATTGTTGAAATGTCATTAATAAACAGTATTTAATTAATAAACAATAATTATAATAACATATGCTCCAAGCCTTTTGTGAAATTTAAAATATGAGATTATATAACATATATGACATGATTTTTCACCATGTGTAAAAATCAATTTTTAAAACATTATTTTTAAGTTTATTCGAATTGATTGTTCGTACAAATTTTGTGTTTTGACATATGCACTCTACTTATAAGTTGAAAGTGCAAGGAGTAAATATTTGACATATTCGGAATATATTATTACACTTTTTCTCGTTCTAATATTTAGTCCTAGATAAACTGATATTAATAGCTCTTTTTTAAGAATTAACTAATACACAGCAAATCCAAGTGTGTTATTTTAACTGAAGCTCTTCTTACACATTTTTTGCCGTTTTAAATGAAGTCATTTAACACGGTTGAATGTATTAATACGATTAAACGTGTTAATTTAACACGCAACAAAACATGTAAAACGAGCTTCAGTCAAATGTGTCATTTTCAAACGTTTATGCGTGTAGAAATAACACACTTGGATTTATAGTGTATTAGTCAGTTCGGTTCCTGGGGTTCTTAACCAGTCGTCTACAGTATTTTTATATTTGGAGTTATATAGCATTAGTAGAGTTTATATCTTTCATTGAGAGACATATTGAAGTGCAGATTGTTATCTAATACCACTAAACTATTCATGACTTCTACCGAATGTTGCATCAGGAAAGGATATTTTATTGAAATCTGATTGTTTGCCTAAATTTCTTAATTGTATGCTACAAAAAGATGTATATTTTACTGTAAAACAAAACATTTTTTTAAATGTTAATAAATCATATATTTAATATTAATAAATTATTTATTCAATTAAAAAAAACGTATATTTAATGTTAACAAAACATTTATTTAATGTTGATAAAACATTTATTTAATGTTAATAAAACATTTATTAATGTTAATAAAACATTTCTTAATGTTAACTAACATTTAATTTAATATTAAAAACACTTTTTTAATGTAAAAAAAAAAAACGTTTTTTAATGTTAACTAATGTTTATTTAATATTAAAAACAAATTTTTTAATGTTAAAAAAAACGTTTTTAATGTTAACAAACGTTTATTTAATATTAAAAACACATTTTTTTAATGTTAAAAAAACGTTTTTTACAATATTAAAATAAATATTTTTTTAATAAGAAAAAACGCACTATCCCATTAATTTAAACGTTTTTTAAATATTTTTTTTCATTACTAAAAATGTTTTTAAAAACGTTTAAAAAATATTGTTTTGCTACTTGGGTGCCTGACAACAAATTATCAGCAAAAATCAGCAAATCTTGTAGTTATCTAACCATTTATAAATAACAAAATACTTTTTGAAAAATATTTTTTTAAAAGGCATATTAAATAATAGTATATTGTGCACCAAGGGCCGAAAGTAGCGTTTTTCAGACGAGTGTGAAGTTTGCCGCCCGAGCCGAAGGCGAGGGCGGCAATCACACGAGTCTGAAAAAGTTTTCGACCCGAGGTGCACACGTTATTTTTCACAATGGCTTTACGGAAAGTTCGACTTCCATGCCTAGAGAGAGGCGAGAGTGACCAATTTCACGACAGGGCAGCAGTAGCGGGCGGAAAGTGAGCACTTTCCGCACGCTATGCCGCCCTGGCGTGAAATTGGTCACTTTCGTCCCTCTCTACAGGCATGGAAAGTCGAACTTTCCGTGAAGGTGTTGTGAAAATATAATTTTTTTATTAATTTAAAATAAATCATTTTATACTAACTTATAAATATAGGCATTTTTGTTCACGAATGTATGAAATATTTCATATATGTGTTCACATATATCTTCAACAGAGTACAAAGGATGGCACAGGATACCAGGGTGACAAAAAAGGATAGCTACACACGCAACACGTATGTGCATGACATGCACCGTTTCTTCCATTTCTACGTTTAATTATTAAGTTTCATGTGTGATTATTAAAAAGATAAATTTTTAATTTAAACTTGCTTCTCCGAGAAACTTGTAATTTTACACGAGTGAGTACGTTTATTAACAATTTTGCACTTGTACGCGATATGTGTCTTATTAGAAAATTTAACTTTTGTAAAAGTTCTACAGTCCTGCTGCTGTGATTGTAAGTTCAGACATGATTCAGACCGACGTTCGCACTCGTGAACGGTATACTGAAGAAAGGAAAGTTAGTAGAGTGTTAGGCTTATAAGAATATTGTTTTAGATGCATTTTCATAGAAATTATATTCGTGTTTTTAGTAAGATTCTCTAAATCCTTCTTATACCGGCCAATGCATTATCTGCGCACGGAGTATGTGTTTCAGGCATTATATAAAGCGTCGTCTACAATGGCAGCGGGAGTATGCAATAAGACGTAAGCAGTAAGCTACTGACCAACCACAGTCGATTATTCTTGAATTGTAAAAATCCCATTAGTCAATAACTTACTGCTTACGTCTCACTGTATACTCCTGCTGCCATTGTAGACGACGCTTAAGATTCTCGAGTGTTTATAAATATTGTATGTGCTGTTGACAAAGTTAAATGTTTGCATATGTCAGTAAATTCACATTGTGTATAACATTTACTGTAATTAATATATAATTAATTATTTTATTGCCACCGTTAGATTTTATAAATGTCTTATAATGTTTTATAAATATAAAGATTTCTTTTAACATATGTATAAAATAATTTATTGTAAATCAATAACAAATTATATGCTTTTTATAATTTAATGCTTTTAATTTTCCCTAAAAAGAAATATTTTAGTATTTATTAATGGCTACGTAACAAGGCTTGCTGCAATTTGGCGTCAAGCTGTGTCATCAAGATTTGCTCTGTATTTGGTGCCAATTTGCTGTTAAATATTGTTCTCAAATCTTGTTTGATATTTGATATCAATTTGGCGTCGGGTTTTGTCAACAAACTTTGATAGCAATTTGTCAACAATTTGCTGTTAGATTGCTGGCAAGCTTTGCTCGGTATTTGGTGTCAATTTGGCGTCAAGTTCTTTCGTCAAGGTTTGCTCGCAATTTGGCACAAATTTGCTGTCGAGCTTTTGTTGGCAAGCCCTGTTCACAATATGGCGCAAATTTGCCGTTGAACTTTTGCTGCCCTGTTTTGCTCGATATTTGGCGTCAATTTGGTGTCAAGTCATGTACACAAGCTTTGCTAGCAAAACACAAGCGTATTGCAGACACAGATCGCACCGGATTTGTCGACAAGTTTTGCGCGTATTTGGTGTCAATTTGGTTACAATTTGCTGACAAATTGTTTACTGGGTATATACTGTGAGATAAAAATAGCTCTTTCATATTTAGCTTTATTTCTGGTGGCGCAACTAAAGTGTAACAATTTTCAATCTAAAATATCGTCGATATTAAAACTATATTCTGGAATAATTGTGAAAAGACCATTAATCGAAGTAGTTAATGATATTTGTGACATTAAAATTACTTTAAAAATTGTTACAGTCTGAATGGTTCTCTGATAACATTATCATAATTCACGTACGAGAAGAAATGGCTATTCTTCCGAAAACCTTCATGCTCTAACAGGTCAACGTTTGTAAATAGGTTTCATTTAGACATGTACTAAAAGGAAGAAATTATCGAAACTACTTCAAAATATATAAAGATTGTACATCATTGATTCTTATCCCATTACTATCGCAGAACTATCAGTACAATCTAACTAGAGATGATTAGTCAAATCGACGTCATTGCATCGATAAATGATTGATGTCGAATACTGATTGATATTTTTGTCATCTGGATGTGGAGCCAAATGAAAGACAATAGAAATCTTACAAAAATATTCGCAATTGTTTAATTGACGTAAAAACAACTATGATGAGATCGAAGATGACAAAGATATGAATCAGTATTTATAACATCGACTATTTATCAATGCGTCGATATCGAATTGACGTCGATTCGACTAATCATTTCTGGCTACCCAGCCAAATCAAATTCTCTTTGTTTTATATGAAAACATTTCAACACTTTGTGTTGCTTATTACGTACCCACGTACGTTTACATGTACCAAGAAATGTTTACGTGTAAAACAAAGAGAATTTCATTCTATGATGTCTTTGAATTTATCAGATTAAAATCAGTGTCCACAAATAATCATTGCGTTCTACTAATATATTTAAAATTTTTAAGATGAATATTGATTTGTTCTTTAATATTTAGATACACAACATATTTATTACACACGTTTTCAAACTATAAGTTTGAAAGAGTTAAAAGTATATTTTTTTTTATCAGGAAAGACATTAGAGTAATGTCTTGTTACGATGATATATCGATAAAAAATATTTACATTATTTATATTCAATTTGTAGCATATTTAGCAATTAGCATATTTACACTATAATGCAATTTAGTGGGTCGCGATTTATTATTTATATATTATTTATATATATAAGTACCGTCTTCTGTCTGTATGACCGCGAACTACTTATTAATTAATGGACTAAATTTTTATCAAAAGTATATGAAATAGGGGTAAAATTTTCCGAGGAGTGCTATAAAGTGTATAATTTTTTGTTACCGATCTTTTTGGAAACTGGTTACAAATTTTTTTTCCAATTTTTCAGAAAATAATTGAGTCTCAAAGAATTGTATATGAAGTAGAGGTTGAATTTCCAGGGGAGTGCCATAAAGTGTATAATTTTTCGTTACCGATTTTTTTGGAAACCATTTCCGAAATTTTTCCAATTTTTCCAGAAATAATTGACCGAATTTCAAAGAATTGTATATGAAGTAGGGGTAGAATTTTCTAGGGATTGCCATAAGTGGTATAATTTTTCGTTACCGATTTTTTGGAAACCGGTTCCAAAATTTTTCCAATTTTTCGGGAAATAATTGACCGAATCTTAAAGAATTGTACATAAAATAGGGGTAGAAAGATCTGAAGAATCTAATAGAATTAGAAAAATTGCTAAATTGCTAGTAAAGGGGTTTCCGATTTCTGTTAAAAAAAATGTACGTGATTGCTCCAATTTCCGCAAACTTTGAGATATCAAGCTGATTTTTTTTATGGATAATTTTATGAATAATTTTTCGTTACCGATTTTTTGGAAAACGGTTTGGAAATTATTCAAATTTTGAGAAATAATAAGTATTAAATGACCAATTTTTTTAAATCAGTGCCAAAATTTTTTTAATTTTTGGAGGATAAGTTAAATTTTTTATTAATGGATAATTTTTTATTAATGGATCAATTCTCTTAAAACCAGTGCCAAAATTTTCAAATTTTTTATTGATGATTTTGATAAAACTGGTACCAAAAGATTACTAACTTTATGGGGATGGCTACTATGGGGTTGAAAATTGGAGGTTTCATGAGGTTCTATTGGTGCTCCTTAATGGGTGAGTTTGGGGAGAGAAGAATAGATTTTGAGCCCGCGCTTCGCTAGTTTCTTATATAAAAGTGTATCTTATATAAAATTGTTGTTACCCTAAGATCCAGAAACTTATAAGGGATCTGTTCTTTTTAGTTATCCTGCAATTTTATGCTTAAACATATCTAGGTATACTTACGTAAAGAAAAAAGTATATGTATTATAGAAAAACCAAAAGCAACGGGTCTGTTGCGTTGCACGATTAACTATTACCTTTATTTAATTTAGTATATTGCGGAAAAATGCATCCGTTTGGAGCTCCCTTGTCCTTATTCGTCGACAAATCCGAGATATTGTCGGAGGGGCGGATAACGTCAAGTTCAATCGCATCTTGATTCGGAGTAGGATTCGTGTAAACGACATGGTTTATGGTAACCGGACCATTGTAGTTGACCTCATTACCCAGATGCACATTGCTCGAATCCTTCACGCGAACGTCACTGAAATTCGACGAATCGGGGTTCGGAAAAGCGATGTAACCATTCGTGGTATCGAACGCTTGATGCTGCTGGACGATGGTCGATACCGGCGGATTCATGATCCAGTCGCCGGCGCCGCTTTCCTCGACATCCATCTCCTCTTCTTCATTGTCGTCGTCTATAACGTCACTGCACTGCGTAGAGGAATCTCCAACGCTATCATTGTCCGGAGCTACGACCGCGATTTCCTTCACCGAACATCCATCCTCGCCGCGAAACCTGTCGACCGCATGACCCTCGGCAGACTCAACAGTACCATTCACGTGGTCCTGCTCCTTCTGACCCTGATGGTGATTACCGTCGAGCGTTTGATGCTGCTGTTGCACCAATGTCGCTGTTGCACCAATGTCGCTATCCATGCGCTACGCTGAAAATTCACCTTCTTTACATCAGATACGTCTTAAAATGCGATACGCCGCATGCAACAGAATACGCTCGAGAAACAGCTGTAGGGTCTTTAGATAAATTCGTCAGGTCGCTACGAGATTCTCTCACTTCCAATTAGAATATAAATGTCCGGTTTAATTTTTCGTCTTTTAATCTTCTCTTTTCAAATAACAAAAGGAAGATCAGTTTGTAAACATAATTCTTATTTGATTTTTTTTACACTTTGCGAAAACTTCGAAGGTAAAATAAAAGACAAGCTCGAGAAACATCAGGGCTGCGTTCAGAAATTCAACCTGAGTAACTCTAAGCTGTAGTTTACGTCATGTATATTATAGCATTAGAATTACTTAGGTGGGCCTAGGCGTAATTCCTGAATGCACCCTAATATTTTATAAATTGACGCAATCGGTCGGCAACAATCCGCTACAGTAAAAGATTAACTGACTTATATTTAGGATTACCTTGCACAAATTATCATCTGGCGGCGGTCACTTTGTCAACACTGAAATCACAATTGATCTATGACGACATGGTGCTGTCATTGTGGAAAGCACTCCGCGGGAAGGAAAACTTTATTTGATCTGGCCCTAACGGTTTCGACACGTCGCGTTGATAACACCTGCAGTTGGAGGATGCACCGTCCAGCGGGAACAAAATACAATTCGAACAAAAACGGACTCGGTTCAAGTCACTATCGGCTATTTTCATTGATCCTACGACACTGTCAGACAAATACTAGCTTCAGCGATAACGCCATACGGCTGCTGAAAGACACGCTTTGAATGGGGCATCGTGGAAGGCGCTCGTTCTCACTTGCGAGAAGCAAAACGAGGAAAAAAACGAAAAAGCGGAGACTAAAAACTGGTATAACATGCACGATATTTCTTTTCGCACAATAAATATTATCCTATTTAATTTGAATGATAACACCTCGGCTTCTTTATATGTGCTGGTACGTGGATGGCACCGCAGTCACCATGTCACCAAATCTATCAGCGAATCAAGCTGCATATTAAAACGAATGTAAATCCAGTGCGATCCGAAAATATGTTGCACATGTATGTATATATTTTTTTTAAGTGCGTGACGCTCGTTTTTATCGAAAAAAAAAACAGATTTTGCGATCGCAAGCCGCTTGTCAAACAGTCACTGACAATCGAATTACTGAATTACCGATGCAATCAAAGCACACGAAATGACAGCATTATCTCCGTTCAAACCGGCACAGAACAGACTGCTGTAGCGTTATCATGTTGAACGTGAACGGAAATCTGTGACCCCACTCTTTGAATCTTTTCTTCAATCAATTATCAATGACATAGCTGTGGCACGCATGTATGTGCGATATTTGCGATAACGTCGCTTTAGACGATTTTTAAGGCCCCCGCGCAATGAAAAATATAAGGAACAAGGAACAGATATTAGCGATTAGAAATAAGAAATTAAAGGAATAAAGCTAGTGTAGCATTAATGCACGGCTTCCGATAGGTTAAAAATCTATTGCCTGTGTTATTCCCTGTTTCTGTTGCCTGTTTTCATCGTGCATTCAACTTTATTCTTGATTCTTTAGTCCTAATCGCTAATATCTGTTCCTTATATTTTTTATTGTGCGGAGGCCTTTAGTCTTTTAGTGGAATCGAATAGACTTGTATCTTCATTTCTATAGTCGGAGATTTCTAACACCAATAGCATACACGAAACATCTATATTACTCCTATTATATAATTTTTTGCAATTAAAGATGAAAGATTAGTGTTTTGCACTAATTATGTCACGATTATTTGCCTCAAATTAAAAGCAGTGCATTATAAAAAAAAATTTGGAGCTAAGAGTTTCGTAGAGATCTTTCTATATATAGACACAGACTTATATATTTAGTTATATGTATAAATATATATCTTAAAATTAAATTTAGAAAGACAATGTTTTAACAATTTCCCATATTTTGAAAAAATCTACTGGAATGAACCATAATAATATACCATATATTCTTTTTGGATACAATGAGATTATATTAATTTAATTAAATTTAACATGCCGACATGTCAATACATGTTTTATTTCGATATAGTATTTTATATAGTATTTTATATAATATTTTATTAAATAATAGTATTATTGAATAAAAAGAAAATATTATATCTACCTAATAATAATATAGAGGCTTCGCCGACATATAGCCCGTAGGAACAGCCGCATTATAACAGCCTCCTTTTCGCTTATTTATGGGCCAGCAGAACTCTGCCTGCTTCAAAAATTGAGTTCTTTTAAACTAGGGCTCGCTATTATACGTTTAAACGGAAACACGTTTATACGTATAATTAGCATATCCGTTTATTAGAAACGTTTTTCCGAATACACGTGTTTTAAGTCTAGGGCCTGATAAACGTTTAAACGTTTAAACGTTTACACGTATATTTATAGCATATCCGTTTACTAAAAACGTTTTTCCGAATATTTTCACGTTTTTCTATAAACGTTTATCCCTTTCTTAAGTGTTTTATTTTTGAATGTACTTTATTAATGAAATATTTATTACAAATATAGTCAGAGTTGGAAAGTAATGTATTATTTGTAATATCGTTACCGTTACTTTCTTTCCAGTGACGGCGTCACATTTTTACAATAACGAAAACGAATTCGTTACTTTCATCGTTACTTTAGTCATTTCTATTCAATAAATCAGAAGTAATTAGGTTTGTTCGCTTTGCTTGCACTTCTTGGACTTGGAACAAAACGAATACGCATTCGGATGCTGGTATAAAAGCAAGAATGAAATTGAGTGCAAATAGTGCAAACAACACAAAGAAATTAATTGTATGTGTAATTATAAATGCAAGCTTTATTTTTACATAACAAATTAATTTTAATGTATATTGTATGTTTAAAGTTTTATTATTGTATGTTTCTGTTTGCTGTACGTTTCATATAATATATATAGAACAAAAGTGTTAATCACATTTTAAAATTAATTACATATTTTATTTTAGTATTACAAAATGTTAGTATTATAAAATGTTCAAATTTTTATTATTGTATATTTTTGTTCACTGTATGTTTAAATTGTACATATATCTATGTGTATATAAGTACCTGTAAAAATAATAATTTTCTTTTAAAATCAATCATGCATTTTATTTTAGTGTTATAAAAAAGTAACGAATTATTACTTTCTTATAGTAACGATAACGGTAACAAGTTGCTGGCCTAGTTTACACCGATCACTTGATACGCGTATTAAATAGTAAATAACTAGTAAATTAGTTTGATTATTGGCTGATCAGCTCAAATATACTATTTGATACGCGTATCAAGAGATCGATGTAAACTAGGCCGCTTTTTCAAATTGCTAACGAGTAACGGTAATGATAACGCGTTACATTTTTAAACTGGATAATCTGGATACAGTTATGTCGTTTTTAGATGATTACACGGCATAAAGTAGGTATGAAACGAACAAAACAAGTTTTGTTTTATTTACGCCTGCTTGGTACTTTTGTCGCGTAATCACTAATCATTTCTCAGTCAGTCTAGGACTTGCTATACGTTTAAACGAAAACACGTTATAGTTTGACATCAACGTTGAACGCATAATGGGAAAACAGGGAAAGAGTTGGGTATAACAATATGCTAAAAGAAAAAACGATAAAGCGTACTGCAATATATGTAGTGATGATGTAGATAACGAATTGAGTTGTGTCGGTGGCTCAACTGGCGCAATTGGTAATCATTTGCAGAAGATCCATGGGTTACATCCTCAATTCGAGAAAAGAAAGTGCTCGCATCATCGACGACATCCGCGAGTGAGAGCGAGCGCATGTACGCACGTTCGTATCATGCACGCACGCACGAAATAACAATGTATAATTTTCTCAGTGATGTTTATTAAACGTTTACTAAGCGTTTACTAAACGTTTACTAAACGTTTAAACGTAAACGTTTTTCTGGAAGAAAATGTAAACGGATAAACGTTTCACGTTTAAACGTTTATTCGAAAAACGGAATAAAATCAGAGCCCTAATATATACACAAATGCACGATTCGCTGTTCGTTCGGCGTAGTGTATACCCACCCTTAGATGCGGCACATGTATGTGTGCATACTTTCCTATATGTTAATGCGCATGTCGTGCACGACCTATCGGATGCTACGCAACAGATATAAACAACATGTTCTCCAAGATTATGTATTAAAACATGACTGATAAATTCGACATATTATAAAATAAAGTATATACAGTAATAATATAGAAAGTAAGTATCACATTGGCACCTTTATTTCTTTACACAAACCACGTTACGGTTACGTTTGTACCTGAAAGTCATGAAAATAAAATACATATTGTGCAAAAGATTCAAAATATATTAGACAAATTAAAAGATTAATTTAACACCGAATGCAACAATCTTAATAAGATGCATACGCCAATTTTTGCATTGAAATCTAGAATATTATTCTTATATATATATGACAATGCAAAGTGTTTTGAAATATATAATATATGAAACGTGGAAAGTTAAAAAAACGCGTTTTTAAGTAGACGAATAAATGGAATAAATACAAATATTAGAGTGCAATATACAGATTTTAAGTTTATAATCGTGATAAGATAATGTTTGTTTCATGACGCGCTTGCAAAACGAAAAATTTTCCACATAGACAATTACCCTCGAGCGATGAGGTTGGAATTTCCGGGAAAACCGATCCATCCGATTGATGAGTGAAATGTACAATTATGGGCACTACAATAGCTAGAAGTATTAAAGTTAGAACGCACGATAAAACCGCACGTTTCCACGTCCAGAGTCATTGCGTCACTAGAATAATTATAAAAAGCTGTATTAGAACGATTTCACGAACTACTCAATACCATTTGATGAAATACATACACAGTTATGATGGATAACACGTGTGTACGAAAGGAGTATTCTAATTACATTATAAGTCCCCCTCACATAAAGCATTATTATAATTCTTATTTGATTTATATCACTTTTCTGTTATTCTATTCACAATCGAGTAAATTTGCGGCATGCAATATCAGGCCAATCTATGAATAGCTTAACACATATATACTGTGAGGTAAAAAATAGCTCTTCTATATTTAGTTTTAATTCTTGTAGCGCAACTAAAGTGTAACAATTATTAATCTAGATTAATCGTCGATATTAAACTTATATATTGTGGAATAGTATGACAAGACCATTGGTTTTGACTCCTTTGGGAGTTAATGATATTGGTGATGTATCATTGAAATTACTTTTAAAAATTGTTGCAATTTGAACAGTTCGGATAATATTATTATACTTCACGTAAGAGAAGAAATGGCTGTTCTTTCGAAAATCCCCATGCTCTAGGTCAAAGTTCGTAAATAGGTTTCTTTCAGATAAATAAAGACATATATGTTCTAAAAGGAAGAAATTATCGAAGTTACTTCAAAATAGATAAAGATCGTACATCACTGATTCTTACCACATTTATCTGATAATCGACAATTAAAACATATACTCCATTTATCCGTTTTTATATATTTGCTTTTTCAATTATCTCAAATAGTACTATCTAACTCATAGACTTGTCTATGATCTAATTAGAGATGATTAATCAAATCGACGTCAATGCATCGATGAATGATTAATGTCGAATACTGATATAAATTTTTGTCATTTGGATGTGGAGCCAGATGAAAGACAATAGAAATCTTACAAAAATATTCGCAATCGTTTAATTGACATGTGAAAACAATTATGATGAGATCGGAGATGACAATGATATCAATCAGTATTTGACATCGACTATTTATCAATGCATCGACATCGACGTCGATTCGACTAATCATTTCTGGCTGGATACGTAAGCAACACAAAGTGTTGAAATGTTTACATATAAAATGAAGGGAATTTGATTCTATGATGTCTTTGAATTTATCAGATTAAAATCAGTGTCCGCAAGTAATCATTACGTTCTACTATAATATATTTAAAATTTTTAGGACAAATATTGATTCGTCCTATGATATTTAGATATTGAAAATATTTATTATACACGCTTTCAAATTATAAGCTTGATAGTGTATTTTCTCTTATGAGGAAAGGTACAATATTAGAGTAATGTCTCGTTGCGATGACATCGATAAAAATATTTACATTGTATTCAATTTATAAAATATTTAGCATAATTGCACTATAATTCAATTTAGTGAGTTGCGATTTATAATTTCTTATATAAAACTATGTCCTGTTGTTATTCTATGATCCAGAATCTTATAAGGGATCTGTTCTTTTTAATTATTCGGCGACTTTGTGGTTAAACATATCTGTACTTACGAAAAGAAAGAAGTATAGAAAACCTAAAAGAAACAAGAATCTATTGCGTTGCAATGATTGACTATTACCTTTATTTAATTCAATATTTTGTGGAAAATTTGATTCATTTGGGACTCCGTTGTTCTGACTCGTCGACAAAAAAGAGATATTGTCGAAGGTGCGGATAACGTTAAGTTCAATCGCATCTTGATTCGGAGTAGAATTCGTGTAAACGAATTGGTTTATGGTAACCAGACCATTGTAGATGATCTCATTACCCACACGCACTCTCGTCGAGTTCGTCGGAAATGTCACCGAAGTACGACGGATCGGGATTCGGTAGGATGACATCGCCACTTGTAGTGGCAAACGCTTGGTGCTGCTGAACGATGGTCGACGATACCGGCTGATACGTGATCCAGCCGCTGTCTTCTTCGACATCCGTCTCCTCTTCCTCATTGTCGTTGTCTACGTCAATCCAGTACGTAGGGGAATCTCCAACGCTACCATTTCCCGGAGTGACGACCGCGGTTTCCCTCGCCGAGCGCTCAGCCTCGCTGTGAGACCTGTCGTCTGCGTGATTCTCAGCAGATACACCGTTCACGTGGTCCTGCTCCGTATGACCCTGGTGATTATCGTCGAGCGTTTGCTGCTGCTGTTGCATCAATGTCAACATACATATGCGCTACGCGGAAAATTCGTCTTCTTTATCGGATACGTCTCGAAATGCGATACGCCGCATGCAGCAGAATCCGCTCGTAAAGAAACAGCTGTTTTTCAGGGTTTTTGGATAAATTCGTTACTTCGCTACAAGATCCTTTCAGTTCCATTAAAATATAAATGTCCGGTTTAATTCTTTGTCTTTAAATCTTCTCTTTTCAGATAACAAGGGAAAGATCAGTTTGAAAACGTGATTCTTTTTTGTTAATATAGGATTTCTTTAACAGATTGTGAAAAGCTACGGCTGTTATTATATTTTAAAAATAATTTTTCCAAAGATTGTTGTTTGTATGTAAGCACTTGAACAAAAGTTCTTGCCACATCTACAATTTCTTCGTAAGATATACAAAAAAGGTTGAGTCATATTTATGATAGGCTAAAACCGATTATTATTATATTGTTGAATAAAATCATCGAGGTATGTAACAGCTCGTTTCTAATGGACGGCTGTCGGATGTGCCTGTTGAGTCCTTATTTCATACAGCAATAGAACGTTTTAATCAAGGAAATTATGTTGACAAAACGTAAGTATAAATGTACACAAAATTATACCTTAATTAGTGATCGGGGAGCAACTTCTGCGACATAAACGCGCGCGCGCGGCAATGATAAGAAGCTTAAATGAATAGATTAAAAATAAAATTCGATGAGTCAAATATTATCTGGTATGGCAAATTTATTCAAACTTCCTCCGTTAACGGAACAAGAAGAACTAACGTTATGCTGCATACGGTGTAAATCGCATTTATGCATTTTACACATAGCGGATATTTATTAACTATTGCAAATCGATACAAATTATATGCGTACATTAAATATATCCGATGTGAATTGAAAATTCAGTGGATAAATTTTTCATTATATCTAAAAATTATATTGTTTAAGTCATTTAGAATTCTCGAAAGCAAACACACTAGACATCGTTAATGTACGTCATTGTGCTCTTTTTACGTTGCATTTTTATCTTACATCGTTATTTTATAAACAAAAACCGTCACGAACAATTCAGAAATGTTCCAGTACAATTATAATTATATTGATACAGGGCGAAGCTAATTACATAATGAATTGCAAAATTACCAATTTTATTATGAGATTCGACCAGAGCAATGTCTTGTGTACCTTTAACACACTCCGTATTTATTATACATGACATTTCCTTCTTTTATTTACTAATTAGTTTATTCTAATTAAGTTTATTGATACCACAAAGTCTACAGGTACTGCTTTTTTGCCATTTTATTGTATTCCAGTGTAAAAAGAATTTTACACTCGAAACGGGAATAATAGACCCGCGATATTTTCAGTTAACTGTTATCTGTACATGTTGCAATTACATCTAACTGACATAGACAGATGACAACCGCAGATTTAAAGGAAAAAAGGATGTGAATATTTTCATACATTGTATTCCATTCACAAGTTAAATTTTCAAGCTATCTGGTCAGGGCTCGGATGACCAATGAGGCCATTTTATAATTTCATTATATAAGGCATCTCCAGGACTCTCAGTCTTCCTAACTTGTCGGTGACCTAACAGTTTATAGTCAGGCGCGATCTTTCCGGCTTTGACGCCGAGCTCTATGTGCTTTTGCGCGGCATTTAATTGCGTTTTTGGCGGTACAACCAAAGTGAAATTACCCATGAACGCAATACCGATACTTATGTAGTTATAAAATCCTGAATGGCTACCGATGTAATCCCAGCTTCTGCCAACATATGCGAGGCCGTCGCCTCCGACGAGGAAATTGTACTTGATATCCGCATAACCATGTTTCATCTGATAACCCTGCATAATTCTCAGTTCGTTTGCACACTTTGATTGCGTGGTACAGACATTTGTCATGGTGTGACAAATAATTACATATGGTACTGGCAGCTTTATTTTTCTTAGGGATTTCGAAGGCTGTGCACCCCATTCATCCCTCTCGACAATGCGTAACGTAGTTTCTGTCCCGTTATTACCTGCAAGTCATGAAAATAAAGTACATATCGTACAAAAAGTTCAAGATATATCATGCAGACAAATTTATAGTTAGAAACTCCTTAATTTAACACGGAATTTGGCAATCTCAATCAGACGCATATGTCAACTTTAACATTAAAATCTACTCTTAAATCTAAAATATTACTCTCATATATAAGAATGCAAAAAGTTTTAAAATACATGACTCGTGGAAAGTAAAAAAAAACATGCTTTTAAGTAGACGAATAAATGGAATAAATACAAATATATAATGTAGGAGACAGATATTGTTTGCAATCGTGATAGATACCATTTGCCTCGTGTCGCGCTTGCATAACAAAATATTTTCTAGATGGACAATTACTCTCGGTAGATGAGTTTGGAATTTCCGGTGTGATTGGTGTGGTTGGTGTAGGTGTTGTGGGTGGTGTGGTCGGTGAAAACGTTGTGGTCGGTGCGGGCGTTGTGGTCGATGCGTCTGAATGACGAGTGAAATGTACAGTTATGGGCACTGCAATAACTAGAAGTATTAAAGTTATAACGCATGATAAAACCGCACGTTTCCACGTCCAGAGCCATTGTGTCACTAGAATAATTATAAAAAGCTATATTAGAACGTTTATTTCACGAGCTACTTATTTATACCTTTTGATGAAATTCATACACAATTATTATGACGGGTAGCACGTGTGTACAAAAGGAGTATTATAATTACATTAAGTCCTTCACGTAAAACATTATAATTCTTGTTTGGTATCAATTTTCCGTTATTCTATTCACAATCGAGTAAAGAATTTACATGCAATATCTCGCCAATCTATGTCAGATAGCGTGACACATATATTTATATACTGTGAGATAAAAATAGCTCTTTTATATTTAGCTTTAATTCTTGTGGCGCAACTAAAGTGTAACAATTTTCAATCTAAAATATCGTCGATATTAAAACTATATTTTGGAATAATTTCAATCTAAAATACAATTTTCAATCTAAAATATCGTCGATATTAACCCTATTCCTCCAACCATGCCCTTTCGTGTCCTACGAGTTTCTAATCCTCGCATCATAACTCACGAACGAATAGACGAAATTTAATGTTCCAAAGCGCAAATTAAAGCTAAAAGTAGTAGCTTTAATTTGCGCTTTGGAACATTAAATTTCGTCAATTTGTTCGTGAGTTATGATGCGAGGATTAAAGGGGCGGAAAAAACGTTGGAGGAAATAGGGTTAAAACTATATTTTGGAATAGTTGTGAAAAGATCATTAGTCGAAGTAGTTAATGATATTTGTGACATTAAAATTACTTTTAAAAATTGTTGCAGTCTGAATGGTTCTCTGATAACATTATCATAATTCACGTAAGAGAAGAAATGGCTAGGTTTCTTCCGAAAACCTTCATGCTCTGACAGGTCAACGTTTGTAAATAGGTTTCTTTTAGACATGTATTCTTATCGCATTACTATGGCAGAACTATCAGTATTATCTACCTAGAGATGATTAGTCAAATCGACGTCAATGCAGCGATGAATGTGTGTGATTGATGTCGAATACTATTTATATTTTTTTCATCTGGATGTGGAACCAGATGAAAGACAATAGAAATCTTACAAAAATATTCGCAATTGTTTAATTGACGTAAAAACAACTATGATGAGATCGGAGGTGACAAAGATATGAATCAGTATTTAATATCGACTATTTATCAATTCGTCGCGTCGATATCGAATTGACATTTGACATCGATTCGACTAATCATTTTCAGGCTACTCAGCCAGATCAAATTCTCTTTGTTTTACATGTAAACATTTCAACACTTCGTGTTGCTTATTACGTACCCACGTATGTTTACATGTACCACGAAATGTTTACGTGTAAAACAAAGAGAATTTGATTCTATAATGTTTTGAATTTATCAGATTAAAATCAATGTCCGTAAGTAATCATTGCGTTCTACTAATATATTTAAAATTTTCAAGATGAATATTGATTCGTTCTTTAATATTTAGATACACAACATATTTATTACACACGTTTTCAAACTATAAGTTTGAAAGAGTTGAAAGTATATTTTCTTTTAGGAAAAACATTAGAGTAATGTCTTGTTACAATGATATCAATAAAAAATATTTACATTATATATATTCAATTTATAGCATATTTAGCAATTAGCATATTTACACTATAATGCAATTTAGCGGGTCGCGATTTATTATTTCTTATATAAAACTGTATCTTAAATAAAATTGTTATTACCCTAAGATGTTCTTTTTAGATATTCGGCGATTTTATGCTTAAACATATCTATGTATACTTACGTAAAGAAAGAAGTATATGTATTATAGAAAAACTAAAAGAAACGGGTCTGTTGCGTTGCACGATTAACTATTACCTTTATTTAATTTAGTATTTTGCGGAAAAATGCATCCGTTTGGATCTCCGTTATCCTTATTCGTCGACAAATTTGAGGTATTGTCGGAGACGCTGCCGTCAAGTTTACTCACATCTTGAGTCGGACTAGACATGTAAACGACATGGTTTACATGAATGGTAACCGGACCATTGTAGTTGACCTCATTACCCAGATGCACATTGCTCGAATCCTTCACGCGGACGTCACTGAAATTCGACGAATCGGGGTTCGGAAGGGCGATGTAACCATTCGTGGTATCGAACGCTTGATGCTGCTGGACGATGGTCGATACCGGCGGATTCATGATCCAGCCGCCGGCGCCGCTTTCCTCGACATCCGTCTCCTCTTCTTCATTGTCGTCGTCTATAACGTCACTGTGCGTAAAGGAATCTCCAACGCTATCATTGTCCGGAGCTACGACCGCGATTTCCTTCCCCGAACATCCAGCCTCGCCGCGAAACCTGTCGACCGCATGACCCTCGGCAGACGCAACAGTACCATTCACTTGGTCCTGCTCCTTCTGACCCTGATGGTGATTACCGTCGAGTATTTGATGCTGCTGTTGTACCAATGTCGCTGTTGCACCAATATCGCTATCCATGCGCTACGCTGAAAATTCACCTTCTTTACATTAGATACGTCTTAAAATACGATACGCCGCATGCAACAGAATACGCTCGAGAAACAGCTGTAGGGTCTTTAGATAAATTTGTCAGGTCGCTACGAGATTCTCTCACTTCCAATTAGAATATAAATGGCCGGTTTAATTGTTTGTTTTTTAATCTTCTCTTTTCAAATAACAAAGGGAAGATCAGTTTGTAAACATAATTCTTATTTGATTTTTTTTTTACAATTTACGAAAACTTCGAAGGTAAAATAAAAGACAAGCTCGAGAAACATCAGGGCTGCGTTTAGAAATTCAACCTGGGTAACTCTAAGCTATAGTTCACGTCACGTATATTATAGCATTAGAATTACTTAGGTGTGCCTGGGCGTAATTCCTGAACGCACCCTAATATTTTAAATTGACGCAACCGGTCGGCAACAATAATCCGCTAAATTAAAAGATTAACTGACTTATATTTAGGATTACCTTGCACAAATTACCATCTGGCGGCGGTCACTTTGTCAACACTAAATTCACCATCGATCTATGACGACATGGTGCTGTCATTGTGGAAAGCGCTCCGCGGGCAGGAAAACTTTAATCTGGCCCTAACGGTTCTCGACATGTCGTTGACACCACCTGCAATTGGGGGATGCGCCGTCCTGTGGGAACAAAGTACAATCCGAACAAGAACGGATTTGGTTCAAGTTACTATCGGCTATTTTCATTGATCCTACGACACTGTCAGACATATACTGGCTTCAGCGATAACCCACATAAGCCACACGGCTAAGCTGCTGAAAGACGCGCCTTGAATGTGGA
Organism: Temnothorax rugatulus; assembly: GCA_035220575.1. Classification (NCBI taxonomy): domain Eukaryota; kingdom Metazoa; phylum Arthropoda; class Insecta; order Hymenoptera; family Formicidae; genus Temnothorax; species Temnothorax rugatulus. Next base: position 5,351 of record JASTWL010000737.1, on the reverse strand, counting down.
ATCGTGGAAGGCGCTCGTTTTCGCTCGCGAGAAGCAAAACGAGGAAAAGAACAGAAAAGCGGAGACTAAAAACTGTTATAACATGCACGATATTGTTTTTCGCACAATAGGTATTATCCTATTTAATTTGAAAAATAACGCCTTGACTTCCTGATATATGTTGATACGTGGATGGCACCGCAGTCACCATGTCGCCAAATCTATCAGCGAATTAAGCAGCATATTAAAGCGAATGTAAATACAGTGCGATCCAAAAATATGTTGTACATATGTATATTTCGGAAGTGTGCGACGCTCGTTTTTATTGAAAAGAACAGATTTTGCGGTCACAAGCCGCTTGTCAAACAGTCACTGACAATTGAATTACCGATGCAATCAAAGCACGCGAAATGACGGCATAGTCTCCGTTCAAACCGGCACAGAACAGACTGCTGTAGCGTCATCTTGTTGAACGTGAACGGAAATCTGTGACCACAGTCTTTGCCTCTTTCCTTCAATCACAATTTATCAATGACGTAGCTGTGGCATGCATGTATGTGCGATAACGTCGCTTTAGACGATTTTTTAGGCCCCCGCACAATAAATAATATAAGGGACCAGAAACAGATATTAGCGATTAGAAATAAGAAATTAAGGAATTAAGATGGTGTAGCATTAATACACGGCTTCCGATAGGTTAAAAATCCATTGCCTGTGTTATTCCCTGTTTCTGTTCCCTGTATTTTTCATCGTGCACTCAACTTTATTTTTGATTCTTTAGCCCTAATCGCTAATATCTGTTCCTTGTTCCTTATATTTTTTATTGTGCGGAGGCCTTTAGTCTTTTAGTGGAATCGAATAGACTTGTATCTTCATTTTTATAGTCGGAGATTTCTAACACCAATAGCATACACGAAGCCTCTATATTACTCCTATTACATAATTTTTTACAATTAAAGAAAGATCAGTGTTTTGCACTAATTATGTTCCAAAAAATTTGGAGCTAAGAGTTTCGTAGAGGTCTTTCTATATATAGACACAGACTTATATATTTAGTTATATGTAGAAATATATATCTTAAAATTAAATTTAGAAAGACAATGTTTTAAAACAATTTCCCATATTTTGAAAAAATCTACTAGAAAGAACCATAATAATATACCATATTCTTTTTGGATACAATGAGATTATATAGTAGTAGTAGTAGTAGTAGTAGTAAGCGGGTGGTTCCACTTGGGCTCCCGACGGTACCTAGATCCTACGATCCTTTGTACCTCCCACTCTTTATTTGCTAGGTGTTTTGGGGCCAGCCCTTAGCCTAGTCCAGGTTTATCAGGTCTGTCACCCTAGCACTTTTCCAAATCCTGGTGTCTTTAGGTACTTTCGTCCCAGGCTTTTATAGGTACTTTAGTCCCAAGCTTTTGGGGGTCTTAATTAATTGCCTACGATGGCACCGTTTCTCCGCACGAACCCCACTCGTGCGGCGGGGCGCAGTCTGGAATATACTGGTGGAAAAATTTCCTGTGATCAGGTGGACTCGAACCCGGCACCTCGGGGTTATGAGTCTGGCGCTTACCACTAGACCACACTGCGCCCCATGAGATTATATAAATTTAATTAAATTTAACATGCCGACATGTCAATACATGTTTTACTTCGATATAGTATTTTATGTAGTATTTTATACAGTACTTTACATAATATTTTATATAATATTTTATCTAGTATATTTCATATAATATAGTGTTTTATATAATATTTTATATAATATTTTATCTAGTATATTTCATATAATATAGTGTTTTATATAATATTTTATATAGTATTTTATTAAATAATAGTATTATTGAATAAAAAGAAAATATTATATCTACCTAATAATGATTAACTCCTTTTCGCTTATTTATGGGCCAGTAGAACTCTGCCTGCTTCAAGAATTTAGTTCTTTTAAACCCCCTCTCCTTTCCATGCAAGCTTTCTTTCAATTATTATATATTTCCCTTTATATCTGTCTTACCTTCCAAGTTAGGTTACTGTCAATGTTTTTCTCCTTTAAGGTCTTCTTTTTAACCATAACTGTCCTTTTCAGTTCCTTACCTTTCAGTTTCTCTGTAAATATATTTGTTCCTCTTCTTGTCTAGTATTTATCGTAACTTCTAATGTGGAGTTCTTTCTGGTAATATTTCTTCTATCGCTTTTTCTACAGCATCTCTTTCTTGGACATCCCATTCTTTTATCACAATATTGTTTTTTTCTTTCTCTCTCTTATTTCCTCTGGCATTTTTAATTTTTTAAAATTTTCTATTGTATGTAGATTGCCATCCGTGCCACTGTGAGATGAGTACAAAATAATGTTTGACGAGTGGAAAAAAGATGTACAAGAATTGAATACGTATATGTATCTTTATTTAACAAATTATAGGCTCGTTAAATGTACAACAACTTACATTTTTTTAAATAGTATACACAAGATGTTTTCCAAAATTAGGTATTAAAACATGATAAATCCGGTATATATTATAAAATAGAATAAAGTATATAGTAACTGTCACGTTGGCATCTTTATTTCTTTATACAAACCACTGAACTGAGTAATCTGGTGTTTGGACACATTAGTGAATGCGTGTGGTTGACTTAAAATGGACGCTTAACATTTCTTACTGGTATGTACATATATCCTGTATCATGCATGATATATATTTCCATAGCAATTTTCAATTCTAATATTTATTTAACAGCCAATTAATTTTATTATAAAGTTCAACCAGTACAATGCCTACTATCATACCTCCAACACACAATATATTTTTATATATGACATTTCCTTCCTTTATTCACTAATTAGCTTGATCTAATTAAATTGTTGTTGATGCTACAAAATTTGCAGGGACTACCTCTTTTGTATTCGAGTGTAAGAAGATTTTATATTCGGAACGAAAATAGTAGATCCGCAATATTCAGTTAACTGTTATCTGAACTTGTTGGAATTATATCTAACATAAACAAGTGTCAACTACAGATTTAAAGAAAGAAAAGATATAAATATATTTTCAGACATTGTATTCCATTCACAATACCTTACATTTTCAAACTATCTGGTCAGGGCTTGGATGACCAATGAGGCCGCTTTATAATTTCATTATATAAGGCATCTCCTATAATTTCATTATATAAGGACTCTTGGTGTTCGAAACTTGTCGGTGACCTAACAGTTTATAGTCAGGCTCGATCTTTCCGGCTTTGGCGCCGAGATCTATGATCTTTTGCGCGGCACGTAATTGTAGTTTCGGCGGTACAACTGAACTGAAATTACCGATGAAGGAAATGCCAATACTTCTGCTGTTATAACCGCGGGCATGGGCACCGACGCAGTCCCAATTTCTGCCAACATATGCGAAGCCGTTACCTCCGACGAGATAATTATAGCCGATATCCGAAAAATTGTATTCTTTGAAATGCGTATACTGAATTAATTAATTCCGATTAGTAATTATTTCCATCTTCTATTTAATGTCTTTCTATAAATAATAACATTAATTATACATTGTGATAATATAAAGCAGAACAAAGTCGTAAATTGGTAGTAAAGCAAAAACAAGTATAATCAAGTAAAATATTCTTTCTAAAAAAATATTAATAATTGACTTATTTTACTATAAATATCTTTCTTTAGATATACTTGCATAGGAGCTATTACTAACAATCTAATGCACGATTGCCTTCTTATTCACCTGCATGCTGCCGCAACTATTTTGGCGAATGGTGCTCTTAATCAGGGGCCCGTCGTTATTGGACAGATTATCATCAGCCTTCGATATCGATGGCGAACAGATATCATTTCCACATACATCTAGAAGAGCCGACATCGAACGTTCTTCCGTCTACCTGCCGAAAATTAAACATCATCAGGTTGTTATAAGAGTTGTATAGAAAAGTCAGATGACTAGATAAATTATACATATATATGAAACACACATAAAAATGGAATTATATAATAAAAATATATCTTTTATTTTGCTAATTGAAGAAAAAGATTAGTTTATTATAAATATATATATTATATCGAGATTTCTGTTCACGTTCTTTTGTTGATTTCAAGAGGAAGGTATATAAAATCTTATATCATGTTAAAATAATTAAAGTGGTATATTCGTGACAATATTTGGTTTTATCGACTTATATCGCTACAAATTACAATGCATCAACAAAGGCGCCAATGTATGGTCACACCGCATGTATACCTCGTGGCTTCGACATCGCGATAGTCTTAATTAATGCCGTAGAATCAGTTTGCTACCAAAAATAACACTCTTATCCGAGGAGGAATCGTCCTTCGCACTCAACGGCGAGCGAACTTCCACGCCGAATGCTCCGATCTGCCCTGGCCGCGGCCGGTCGCTTTGCGAGCGATTTCCTTACCTCGGCTGGGATCAGCAGCGTGAGGCGGCCGCCTTTTCAGATAAACGAAAATAGACGATCGCTTTACGTTCTGGACTTTCGCGGATTCTCCGACGACCGGGAGCGATGGAGGTAGGTGAAGACACACCGGTCGGTGCTTGCGCGTCCAGGGATCAATGCCGAGTGTCTTCAGGAATTCTACCTATAGTCGCTGCGCATTCGCCTTGGGTGAGTTTGTACATTCGCGCTTCTTTTTGACAACGAGAGAAATAGAGCGAGATCGAAAGTCGCAGGCGAACGGTCATAAGAGTCCACGGGACGAAGATTAGCTTCAATTTCCTTATACTTTTACATGTACATTATTTAACCCTCGGAGAACACACCTATTTTTTAATTCACGGAGAACACTCTGGGTCAATCTGACCCTACACACACTTTAATCGTCCACCATTTTAAATCGACGAGTGCGATTAGCTTGAAAAAATTTCCAGATGTACTTGGAACATTGTTAAATCAATTAATAAAAATAAAAAGTGCCGTTGGAATTATTTACATATTTTAAAAAATTTTAAAAAATTATTTTTTTGAAAAAGTAATTTACGAAAAAATTGTTTTTTATTTTTAATATTTCTGGCTAAAAATTTACGTGTATATCGTGTATTTACGATAAGACTCGAGGTAAGGGTCAAATTGACCCTGTGTGTTCTCCGAGGGTTAATCACATACCGCTAAGGTTAGGTTTTCAGTGGAAGCTCACACTAGGAATAAACAAACTGTTGCGTATTGTAACGATATGTTAAAAGTATTCCGGCCACGCGGTTCTCTCTATCCAGGGGATGTAATAGTAGACTCGGGTGTACACGCCAGGTATGATGCTGCCGCAGAGTCGTTCAAGACTGACCCCGATTATGGTGTACATACACTGATGGTCCGTGCACTCAGAGAAAAATCATTGTCATTACAACTATAAGGTG